>VCMS01000286.1:95987-114106 GCA_022539475.1 Gracilaria domingensis
ACATCGCGTTGCGTACTTTTTGACGGTGTAGCCGAAAATCATCAGTTCGGTTCTGAGTCGTCTCGCCCTCGAAAGGAGGAGTTACGTGTGGCCGGAAGCGGTACAATATCTCCTGCGCTCTTACGCGACAGGCATGCCGAATACAAGGTGCTATATGGCTGCGAGACACGAAGCAAGGAGCGAAGAGTGGAAACGTTATTCGACGGCCACAGTTAAAAAGGCTTTTCCACAGATGTGGCACGTGTTTTCCGCAGTAGCGTGTACGATGTTTGTGAGGACCTGGCGATCATTCGGACTGTTGGTAGCCATTTTCGGGAGACAAAGCGGATTACTATCTGGAACTCGTTGATTTGCCCAAGCTGAGGGAGATGCGCTCAGAGCAGCGCTGGTATCAAGACGCTGCAGCGCGACTCCTTATGTGAAGGCGAGACTCTCATGCCTCACTCGCGAGTCTGTTCAAGGGGCTATGATAACCTACACGTACAGGACGATGGTAAATGGAGTCGGATTGCGTCGACGACGAGCAGTCTACAGTCGGCGTAGCATCGATCTGTACCGGACTGTCAAATCCCGCATGCCCGTGCGACTCTGGCGGACTATCGAAGCAAGCCTGGATGGAGGGACGTATGCTCCGTGCGACAGGAGCGCAGACCGTCCCAACGCGGAATCTTCTTCGTCACCTTATTTGTCATACTGTATTACAGGCCGGGACATCGCTCCGATTGCCTTAATGGCCATAGGATATGGCGAGATAGTGCTCGTATGAGTCGTTAACGCCGCGGAGCGGGGAACGTTTCGAAAATGTACGCTTCGTGCGAAGGCGGAGATGTAGCCAGGACACGGTGCATCAAATGGTGGAACTGTAGCCGCCCTGCGGAATCGACCTCGCAGATTGGGGCGACGCTCAAGAAAACTGAGCAGGAGCCTCCAGCAATAGGGAGAGGCGCCCCAGCGACGGGGTTTCGTGCGCCTGAGGCTGAGAAGCCTCGCTCCCCGGTCACAATCTTTCGAGGAAATGGCACTACAGAGTCGATTGAGCACCTTGGTCTGCGTCGCCGTGGATACGGTTAAGCATAGCCCGGTCCCGGATTAGAGGTTGGTATGCGAACGGAACTCACAGTTTCGCGACTAGTGTTTCCGAAGTATATGTTCGCAGTGTCTGTCTGGATATAGGCGCTGGTCAAAGTTTTGGTTCAATGTCTCCGCGATCTGCGGTCTCGTTCGCGCGCGGCTTGTTTACATTGCGATGCGAAACAATCGCACTTTCGACAAGTGGAGTTATCGACCTGCTCGTCAGCTCGGCCGCTACCGGTGGTGAAGCTCGATTTCTTGGTTTGCAAGCAGCGCCCGTTATCTTGGATAGTGGACTTCTGTACGCTTCGTCGAATCAATTCGCCGCGGCAAGACCGTCGAAATGGAGACGCAGAACGTACCGATCGTTCGCGTCCCCTTAGAGGGCTTTGAAGAAGCAAGTAATTGCTGCTGCGCAGGAGCCACGCCGATGAACGGAAGTCTAGCAAAGGCTCCAGAGTAGCTCGGTCTAGTTTGCATCCGCGCGAATCGCAGGTCTGGGTTTACTGTAACATCCACAGTGTGGCTACAACCGGTGCACCGTTGCTGCGTTGCAGAGAGCATCAGTCGCCTGGGAATGGATCGTTTCGGTGACCCGAGAAGCCTTTTCGGTGCTGCTTGCGATTCCAGCTCGTTTTTCTCAACGTTGATTAGGGAGCAATTATATGGGATACTGCTCCGCACCTGCGGTATAGTGCTCCTGCAGGTTTCTATGGCCGAAGTCCTCGGTATCCTCGAACCTGAGGAGGGGGAGGCGGAACGGAACAATTCTGAACCGAATACTGGACCGAACAGTTCGTCGGGAGATGCTACGCCGACTTCGTCGGATGCGAATAACCGCAGCCTGTCAAAGGAAGCGATGCCGACCTCGTCGGACAGAAATGATAAGGACTGAGTGCTGCTGACACGAAGGATAAGGCAGTACAGGAGCTTGAGTCTCTGGACTTCAGTCATGTCCCAGAGACTCACCGCGATAAATTGCGGCATATGCTCAAAGAGTTCACGCCCATGTGGGATGGTTCCTCGGGAAGATTGGTATTACCGAACATCGGATTGATTTGCTACCGAATACACGGCCCATTCCAGCACCCTTACAAGGCAGGACCGTCAGCTCGGGAAGAGGAGAAAGCTCAAGTTGAGAAAATGCTCCGCGCTGGAGTTATTGAGCCGGCTCAGTCACCATGGGCATCGCCGGTGGTGCTCGCGCCCAAAGCTGATGGGTCTTGGCGATTTTGCATCGACTACCGCAAGTTGAACGCGGCTACGGTCAAGGATGTGTATCCTATCCCACAAATGGATGAATGCATCGATTCATTGGGCGACGCGAAATTGTTCACAACCCTAGACGCGAATTGGGGCTATTGGCAAGTTCCCGTAAGGGCTGAGGATCGTGACAAGACAGCCTTCGTCTGTCATGAAGGATTGTACCGATTCAATCGGATGCCCTTTGGGTTAACGAACGCGCCAGCCACATTTCAACGTGCTGTGGACATTTTGCTTGCCCGCTTCAAGTAGAAGACTTGCCTGGTTTACCTGGATGACATTATTGTCTACTCCAGCAACCTGGACGAGCATCTGACCCACGTACGGGATATGATGCGAATCCTACGCGATGCAGGCATTACGCTTAAGCTCAAGAAGTGTGAGTTCTTTACCGAAACCGTCAGGTATCTCGGCATGTTATCCGTCTGGACGGCTTTCGATTGACGAAGTACGCGTGAAATCCCTCAAAGAGGCTAAGCATCCGAGGACGCAGACTAAACTCCGATCTTTTCTCGGCTTGTGCAACGTTTATCGCCGCTTCATTCCGAACTCTGCGGATATCGCGGCACCTCTTAACGAGCTTCTTCGCAAGGGACAGCCATCAACCTGGAAACGTTCGACGACCGCACGTCTGCGGCTTTTTCGTCGCTTGTTGACGGGGTGACATCGCCACCCGTCCTATCCCTACCAGGGCTGGTTTGCCGTATGCATCGATACGGACGCGAGCGACTATCAATTGGCTGCGCACTGTTCCAGACCACCGAAGATGGCGAACGATTGCCAATTGGGTATTGGTCCGAAGCCTCGACGTTCACGAGAGGAATTACTCGGTGTCCGAGAAGGAGTGCTTGGCAGTTGTCTGGGCACTGGCAGACACTGCGGCCCTATCTTACGGGAACTCACTTCATTGTTCATACCGATCATTCGGCCTTGCGCTGGCTACTCTCTATTGCAGAGCCATCTGGCCGCTTGATGCGGTGGAGACTTCGCTTGTCGGAATTCGACTTCGAAATCCGTTACAAAAAGGACTCCTGAATACTCAGGCTGATGCACTGTCCGCTTGGAAACAGCGGCTGGAAGCTGCGCCAGTCGATGATCTGGAGATACCGTGCTTCCTCGCGGAAGACGGCTCGAGCGACGCCGATGAAGAATCGAAGAATGGGACATCTACGATGCTGTTTTAGCCGTGTCATACACGCAACCCGAACTGGGCTCTTTCGTACCAATCAAGCCAGAAGAATCATCCGGAGCAGCACACCGACGTTTTTGTACGGAGATTCGTAGCCGTCTAAACGGTGGAGCACAGTTGCCTTTCGTCGAGAACGACCAAGGATTTCTAATCCGAACTGTCGGAAATAGGCCACAGATTGTGGTTCCGCACTCATTCAGTCACGAGTACTGCATTTGTCGCACCATGCGAAGTTGTCAGCCCACCCTGGTGGCAGGAAGTTGTACTACACCTTACGGAAGGACTTTTACTGGCCAGCAACGTCTGTCTCTTGCAGATGCTAGTTTTTGGCGAGGGTCGTCCAGAAAGTGGCAAGGGTCGTCCAGTAAATTTTTTGAAAAAATATCGAGATCAATTATTTCAAAATTTGAAGATAATTGCTTGGGTCGTCCAGATTCGCTGTGCAGTAATACTGGTGGGTTTTCCACTCGTGCTAGTTCTTTAGTCGAGGGCTACCTGAACGGTATTTCGCGAAGTCTAGGGTTCAGTTTCCATTAAGGTGCACATTACACGAACCTTCTGCGGAATGATACCCTGCAACGCATGGAATACTGTTGCTAGTACAGATGATGTCCATTATGAAATCATACCGTTTTATTCGTATCTATTCTTCTATCGACCGTTTTGCTAACCATACTTCGCTAATTACATATACCATTTCCCATGATGAAGCGGGTGTAGGCGCAATCTGCGGAAGATGCCGCAGAGGGCACCTCCACATAGTGCGGTATGGTAGAACAAATACGCACCTCGAGAGGATGAGGCGCGAAGCGCCTCATCCTCTCCGTTCCTCATGTAGGGAACCATGCCTAGATGCATGGTTCCCTACTTGAGGAACCTGCACCTGCAACTCGTGAGCTACGTCCGCATCAAAATCCGTTTACCTCTATACGCAAGCAGAAAGTATTCATAAGTTAGTCAAAGATCCGTTGGATACATTTGAAATGCGATGGAACGTACCATGATAAACAAAACAGAACGTTGCGCTAGAAAAGTCGAGGGACCTAGTAACTCGCAAAAGGAAGAAGAAGAAGGATAGGGATGGTTAGATTACCAGCCCACATCATGTAAAGCGCGAAAGGTGTCGAAGCGAGAAATCACAGCAAGGAACCAAGAATTGCCCATAGCAGCAAACATACCGCGAGATGCATAAACGAAAGAGCAGCTATGTCAATAAGCCAGAAATCGCTATCCCGAACAGTAGACATGATCTTGAGAGACGAATGAATTGGGTCGTATTACTGTATAACGCAAGCAGAGAGCTATCCTAAGTTAGTCAATGCTCGTTGGTACATTTGAATGCGATAGAACGTACCATTGATGAAACAGAACAGAAAGTGCGCTAGGAAAAAGTCGAAGGACCTAGTAATCGCCAGGAAGACGAAGAAAGGAAAGGATCGGTTAGATTACAGCCCACATCATCGTAAAGCGCGAGGTGTCGAGCGGATCAAAAGCAAGGACACCAAGAATGCATGTAGCACATCCGCAAGATGTCGATAAACGAAAAGCAGCATGTACAAACAGTTACCAGAATCGTCTATCCGAACAGTCGAGATCAAGATCGCAAGATAACACTTGGTTTGTTGCGCTATAGGCTCTAGATTTCGGCGTCTTGCGCTACTTTTGAAAAGTAGCGGCAGAGGGAACTAGAGCCTTGGGAACGAAATGAAACATTGGTCGCGTCTAGCAGTCGTGCTTTGGTTACTAGGTCGTTTTTCACCCTTCAACTGTTCTATTATCTTGAGCAAATAGAAAGAAGTTGAGGGTGATTAGGTATTTCCATGCGTTTGACCTGTCCAGAGAGCGTAAGAACGTGGTGAGGAATTGGTTAGTTTAAGAGAAAAGATTAACGTGAGAGATTGGGAAGAACGTAGAATAGACTGAAGGAAAACATCCGTGAGATATCGGATGACTCCGTCCTTTTTTTCCGCCATCTATTTAAGGAAGCCTCATAAGTAGAGGGAGAAAAAGAAGACGGAGCGGATGTATAAAGCGAGATGTGGTGGCACGGATTCACGACGGTGAGGAAGACTCGGACGTCGAGGCGCGGCGGCGGGCGCAGGAGAGATTATTTTATCTGTGCGAGATTGGACAGGTGTACGCTTACGTTGGAAAACAACAGGTTTATAACCAGTGGTAGTTTAGAGAAGTACACCCTTTGTGTTGAGGTGTTCGTGGTACACTACGTTCTTATTTGAACGCAAGCCGTGATTTAAACTCAAAATATATTCTCCGTTCTCAGATGATTACGTCGATTTGATGTCGCTCGACAATCTTCTCCTTCGAGCTTCTTGCGTCTTTGTCGTCGTTTCTGTTCATTTCATTTTCCCATGGTCTAGCTACTGTAACATAAGAAACGTGGGTCACTTCGGTTAGCTCGCGAGGAGTTTATCTCTCATCAACAGCATGTCAACCATTGCCGATTTCGTCTGAAAGCAGCGCTGGATAGACGCAATAAGGCTGCCCATTCGTGAGAAGCACGTCTCCAAGGATTTCCGCGGCCGGCCCATTTCGAACGGTCACTGCCCTGTCGCTTCCGAGCCTTGTGTCGAGGACATCGTCGACACGCCATCGTTGGCGCCCTCCCATTCGGAACTTTGCATTGTGTTTCTCTTCCGCGGGTCCGCGTCATTAGAGCGAGAATCACGGAAAGCAGTTCCGCCATACTTCTGAGGAGGCTTGCTCGGTGATTTGATTGGATTATCTAACGGTTGTCGGCTTCAGTAAAGCTTCCAACCTTCGTCATCGTTGAGGCAGACCGAGCTTATTGGCTACTTCGGACCGCGATCTTCGGAAACGCGATTCAACGCGAACCATAAAAGTTTTTCATAGTGCGTGTCAGAACTGAAGAAGGCATTATATCGATACGATACGCTTAAGGACGGGTTTCAATGAAGAACTGTCTCGCAGAAGGATGGTAAGTATCAGCGCCACCTCTACACGAGAGATCCGTCATGACCTTGTGAAACAGCTCAGTTGGCTAAAAGAAACAACATTTTCCACACTAATACTCAGACACTCCACGAAAATATATCAGCCTCATGTCGGCTTATTCGCAAGAGACGCCCTCAAACTGTAAGGAAGATGTTAGGGCTCGTTGGATAGTAGATAGTGTGGTTCAAGGAAATAAGTTTACATGTGAATTTCGTAAAGGTCTTTCTAGCAGGTATATCACCGATAAGTCTTCACACTCTAAAGCAAACAGTCAGGTTAACGCTATCCTCTTCTACCTCATATTTCTCAACTTCTCGACGAGCTTCGCGTGAGTGAATCCGTGAGTGACCTCACAGTAGTGGCATACTTTCCCTACCACAATGATCGAGGTTTCCGCATCTGAAGCAGACGCAATTGCCATTCGTTTTAGCAAGTCTCTACGCGAGTCCAGGATGCAAATCCTTCAGAATTTTCGTGCCAGTTCTGATGCAATTAAATCTACGCAGAAAGTTTAGTTCATCGCGAGAACCAACTAGTAGAGTGCTGCCATCCTCTGCAAGTTTTCGTGCGATACTTTTGAGGCTAAAGACATTCTGTAACTCTCATGGGACGCAAACGGGAGCTCGGTCATAGATCGAGGCCCCTCCCTCATCTTTATGCAGTGTATTCTTACTTCATTACTGGACGCCTCTCAAGACAAACAAAAGCGTAGAGATACATACTCAGTTATTCTGAATATGCAAAGAAAGACCGAGGCAGGAGAAGTAATGTTTGCGAGAGGAGAGTATATCTCAGGCGGTACTCTCAAGCGTTCTGATACATATTCTTATTCGTCGTTCATCGAAACCCTTGAGGTAGGTTGATCAGAGAGTTGTTTTCCATGCAGTCTGTTGGGAACAAGGGAGCTTCTTCGAAAGTTACGCAAGCTTGCATCAGACAATTGAAGCTGACTAATATCTCCAGAAATGAAAACTCTAGTCAGAGACGCTACTCACTGCAATAGAATCAATCCAGTCCGTTATTTCGAGATACGTATCAAAAATTCGCAAGCCCAACTTTTTAAACACGGCCCAAAAAAAAAAAATTTAATCCCAAAAGGCAAATTGCCAAAAGATGTTTTTGCAAAGTTAATATAGATTTGTTACGTGAAGAAAGGCAGTCTGAATGGAACCTTTCGCAAGCGATCTCCTTCTGAATGAGGAGGCAAAGCATACCAAAAACCTTGACATGGTTTTCCTTTCGATAAAGGAATTCTTTGAAAACTGATAGGGATCGCGACAGGGCTTAATCAAAACAGTTTCTCTCATACTCGGGCGTGCTTGGACGTTTATAGGTTGAATCGTGGCGCATGATGTAATGAAACTCTATTTCGTCCTTGTGGAGATGAAGCCTTTAGACGCTCTCGACAAAAGTCGTGAAAAGGAATTCATAGCTTAGAATGGGAGTCTGAGGTTCTATCTGATCTCAACAGAAAAACTAAGCACCATTGGCGTTTACGGCTGTCCGAACGGTCGATTAATGCTTATTTGTATGTTGTGACAGGCTCTGTTAGGAAGGTGAAGCGATACGATTAAATATCGGAAGATATATGTCTACGCAGTCAAGCCACAGGGCTGACGGTTTATGCTACCATCTGTTTTGCTTTCGCGACGACTCTCGGTTCGCATTCTGTTTCATAGGTTTTATATGAATGAATTTTAGCATTAATGAGCTGCTACAACCCGTTTCTAAACACTGAAAATAATGTAGTAGTTAGCGCTATCAGGACTCCATTTAGTTTTTATGGTTTCGCAGGAGAGCTCGCTCTATTACCTATAATTCCGGTATTATATGGCGTTGGAGGCTTCATCCGCTGTTTGTCAGACCGTCACACGACAAATTAGATTCAGATATATAAATTGAACGCTAGAGGCGGAAGGCTCATGCTATTATATAATACCTTATCTTCATCATCGTAGAATTTGTATCTTCAGGAAAAGTGGTGGCGAGTATTTAAGTAGTCATACTGTCGTCTCGGTTTTTTTATATGCTTATCGGGCATTCCCTTTTGTGCGTGAGGGTGTGGCGCGCTTCGGTGGTACGTCTTTCGCCATTGATCGTTTAAATAGTGTAGTGTGTCGAACTAACAAATTGTAACCAAAGGGGGTTTTTTGCCCCCCCCGGGTGGTTCATTTTTGTTATGTTTTTTTTATCTGGGTTTTGAAAAAGCATCCCAACTTTTGGATGAAAAAACTAGTTGATTTATCTCTAAAAGATTGTACTTGAGCTCGCACAAATCGTTGCAAGGAGATGCAACCGATGGTTTTTGGGGTATAAACAGCTACAGATGGCCAAAATGTTCCTTTAGAAGGTTTGTGGACGAGATTTCTGCGAAATGGCAGCGGCTCTCCATTCATACGTTTTGAAGGTCTAATATCAAGATATACTCTAATTAATGTAGTTTTTGCCATCCGCCAATATACGTAGACAGCGGTGCAAAACGTGTTGCGGGCGGGGCATGGTAATGAGTGCAAAAAGTGTGCGAAGGGGTTCTTGGGGTCTGGCTGGTGCGAAAATGTGAACGAGAAGTGCCGCGCGTGGGGGGGATCGGTTGTGTAGGGTGGCTACCTACACAACCGCACCGTCAGCGGACGTTTTGGCGTTTTTAAAAAATGTGCTTTTTTGCCGGCGGGGGGGTCGTTCGTGTTAGGGTAGCTACCTAACAGAACGGCCCCCCGCCGCGGCACGTTTTGGCGATTTTTCAAAACTGCGATTCCTGCCCGCGGGCGGGGGGGTGGTCGTGTAGGGTACTACTAAGACAACCGACCCCCAGCGCGGGCTCGTTTGCTCATTCTGGTAGGTCCACAGACTCCCCCAAAACGACACACGCACGCATATCAGAACACGTATACGTGCCGCGGGCAGGCCGTCGAGTTTGTGTTAGTAGCGACCCTAAACAAACTTGAATATCGGCGCTGCAATAGACGAATGACATTACAGATATCTGTATGACACGGCTGCAAAACCATCGCCAGCAAACCTCCGGCGCCATGGAGCGGGCGAGCGCATTCCTGCAGGGGTGCGTCGTTGCGCCGTAGACTCGCGTCGTCTCCTCTCGCGATGCTGGTCTGCGGCGTTCTTTATGCGTTTAGTTTTGCTACAGTCCCAATAGGCTGCGTAGCTCCGCAGTTGAAATCGCGCCGCCGTAGGTAGCATCTTGCTCACGCTGGCGAGCTACCGACTTGTGATCCTCCGCGCCATGCCGTGTTCCTGTTTTAGTCGTATACACCACGGCCGCGTCGCTGCATGCCTTCGCTTACGATTGGCTATACGCCGCCGTACGCGTGCGATTTGCATATGAGTCATGTTTACGCCATGTCGCATATTCTTCGCCTTTATGTCCTCCTTGACCGCGGGTAGCCAGCCGCCTTTCGTCTACGGGCGCTCTTCTCGTCGCTGCTCTGCATGACGAGCCTCTTTGCATCTCTCGGCTCTGCTACGTCGCCGGCTGCATGATGCAGCGCATCGCACCGTAAGATCGGCTTGTGCTTAGAAGGCATCCGCGCTTTTGTGATTTCGAGGGCTGCACCCTCTTTCTCGGCGCAGCGCTGCAAACTTGCGACTATGGCTTGTGCGCACGCGCGCCGCTCGGAGCTCAAGACCAAACACAAAGAGCCACGGACGCGGCTGGGACGCGCGCGCGGGCAGACATATCGCTGTGCGCTGTTCGCCGCCATTCCGACCACGGCGCACTCATGGGCGCGGGTGTGTTCAAAGCGAACGACAGAGGGTGTGCTGGTGAATAATCTTTGCAGACCACGGGCGGCGGGTGCGTGCCGCCTGCTATGCCGCGCTGCCAACATCGAACCAGTGCGCCGCTGCATGTCTCAGTTCCGATCTCGCCCGCCGCTGACCGCTATGGTCCGCGGTTGATGCCAGCGTCAAACTATTGCGCGTATGTCGCGCGTATGTCAGACGGCAGGAGTCTATTGAGCAACTGTGGCGTCCTGTCGCGCCGGCCGCCGCTGACTAGTGCGAACCACCGCTGCTCTCCACATGTTGCTGACAGTGTGCACCGGCGTGGATGTTGGCATCTGGGGCTTGCGCGATTGGGCGGAACGCAGGCACCACCTCAGAAACTACCCTCGTGTTGCGCTTTGATTACATGTGTCAGGAACCTGCAGCCGCGTTCTCTCGCTGTTCAATGTGAGTCAGTCGCATCACATTTCGTCTCCAGGGCGCCGCTGGTAAAAGGCTTAAACATCGTTGCTCTGCGTATAGCGCTGAGGTGCTGATAGCAGCGAAGAATGACGCTGGAGAGTGCGGCTCAGGAGCAATAAAGAAGAGGGCGTGGTGCACGCTGAAGAAGTGGAGTATGAGACTGAGGCGGGGAGTGAGTTTGGCGCGGGGGAGGAGTACAACTGGGGGCTGGGTGGAACATTGTACGTCATGGAGCTGTCGCCGCTAAAGAAACTCGCTCGATGATAATGTATTCTGACAGCATTGTACATGGCCGCGCGCGGGGAGTCAAACGCTAACGTGTGTCTGGTGATAACAAGGACAAATGTACAAAGACAACAATACACTGTTAAGGAGAGCACGTCTGTAGACCAGATGTAAATAGCGACACGCGTTTTGTACACAGTTTTGGTTGGCTGGTGCAATGACTTTTAGTTATACCCATGAGGGCAGCAGGCGCGACTGGAAGCAAGTGGAATTCTCCCACGAAATGCTGCGCACTAAGTGTTGAGTTGGCGCTGCGTAGCGCGCCGCATGCTCGCTGTCGCAGCTTTCCGACGCCGCCCAGCACCGCACGCCCACTGGCGCTCCATGCTAAGCGCCAACGTGCCGCGCGTGCGCTGTTTCGCCTTGCGTCGCGGGCATCCTCGAACATGCACTGGTGCCCGTCGCGTCAATAACGCCCTCTCTCCTCTCAGCTTCTTTCTCTGACCGTCATATTCTTCATTCTTTCCTCCCCCCTCCTTCCCCCTCTTTGCCAAAGGCTCGCACTCACCGTCTCGCCTCCGCGCAAGCTCGAGCGGCGCTCGCGCGCACAGCTTGACCTGCGTCTCCGTGTCGCCCGTGAGCACGCCGTCCAGCGCTCGTGTCGCGATCTCGTCCCGCATGTAGCGGTTTCAATCGGAACGCGTCGGAACAAGCCGGCTGCCTGCGCGCGTTTTCTCACACGGACAGTTGCCTTTGCGACATGCACTCACGCGTCGCCTGATGGGCGTTCGCGGCGTGGCGTCAACACTGCTTGGTTGCAGCTGTGGCATTGATAGCCGAAACAAGAGGAGAAAGACCTTAATGCGCTGCGTTACACGGCGCCGATAGGGGCCGACGCCGAGCAGGCTGCTGGGGCCTCCAAGAGGACGTAGCTTGTTGTGTGGCATGCGAAGTTCACGCTGGATCACGGTTCGAGGCTCTGTCTGGGAGAAGTCTATAGGCGTGCCGCGACGAATCGATCGCCATGCGCGAACAGGCTCACGGCCGGTCGTAGTGTGGGCTCGTGCGACGACAAGCAGACTACAGCACGAGGAGAAAGCAGCTGGCAAGCAGGCAGCATCAGTGCGCGTGGTGATCGCGCTATACGTGGTCAAAATGCAAGGAAAATTCTGGCCAAACTGATGTGGATAATCTTCCTTCTCGTGGCGCGAGAAACAGCTCAGGCGGTGTTACCGTTGCATGAGCCAGCGAGCAGCCTGACGTGCGAAAATGCCAAGTGAGCTGCGCGTCGCGCAACGCGTCGGTGAGCGCCGGCAGCATTAGCGTGTCGGGCGTCTCTCCAGGCAGGGCAGGCGTGCGGGTGGGGAATGAGCGCGATGCGACGGGAGGTGCATGGTGGCGTGCGACGCCGGTCAAATGCGACGGAAGCGGCGGGGAGTCGTGCTTCATTGCAGCGGCGCGCACACATTGAGGTGGACGCGTCGCGTGACAGCGGCGCGGCATGGCAGATGATGGGACTTGCGAAGGTCAGCACGTAATGGGCAGTGGCGATCATCACAATAGTCGGCTGGAGAGGTGTGCGACGCGCCTCGGGCAAGTGGAGCACAGGCTGGGGGCTACGGCTGAATGCCTGCTGAAACACGGTCACTTGCATGCTGCACGGCGTCGTCGTCGTTGATCTTCATATGCGTCTGCCTTCTGGCGCGTCGTTTCGCGGTTGGGCCGGCGCGGCGTGGCAGTGGATGGGCGAGAGCGCCGCGCGCATTCAGCCTCGTGCAGCTTTTTCGAGAGGTCGACCCCTAGCCTGTTTTGCCGTAAGCTGGTTCCGCCGCCCAAGAGTGCGTCGGGATTTCTCAACACCTTCTGAACAATGACAGCGTTCGTATGGAATTTTTCCTTGGATCTTCGCGCAGCAGTGAACCGAAGCTTTGGAAGCGAGTGGGCTGTTGCATGTGAGAGAAGAGCGTGGCGCAGCCTGGAATTTGTGGCCGCTGTTGTGTTGCATGTAGTCTGTTTTGAGGGTAGTAGCTTACGGGACACAAGGAGGCGGTTTGGTGACGTGTTTTTCTCGCCGGATTGTTCGTTGATAGCGACGGGGTCTGGGATACAAGCGTAGATTGTGAATGGAAGGCGTAGTTGCCGAAGCTTTCTTTTATCGACTCGCGATTGGGTGCTGGGTGGGGTTATCCAGAGGGAGTCGATGTTCTGCTCGAAGGAGGTGGGTGTGATTGGGACGTTGAGAGGGGAACGGGTAGAGCTTGGCTTCCTATCGCAAATGGGTTGGCAGATTTAGTGTTGGAAGCCGTAATATTTGGATGAACGATGTTGTTTGGTTGTGGTCTGCTTCGAGAATGCTTACGGGTCGAAGTGTTGGAACGGGCTACATGACGCGGTCAGAGATGATCGCGGGAAATAAATACGCCGTCAGACTGCTGGGTAGGTGAGACGGTTCTATTATTTGCTTTCAGTGCTGATAATAGGTAGACACAGGATGGCGGTTAGGATACGGGCCATCCTGTGTTATATAAATGCCATGCTCACTCGGTGAATTCTCACGGTTTTACCAACTACGTGCTCATTGCGATGCGTTTGCATCTCTTGGACGAGCAGAAGATCCGCAGGTCAATGTTGTCGCAGAAGAAGTTGAGCGCTTGAAAGTGAAGAGCAAAGTACGGGAAGAAGGAACTTAGGGTAGTGGTTTGATGATTTTACTCTGAGGGAACAGATTTGCTACATGACCGGCATCAGCAGCGGTCAATGCGTGGGTTAGTCGTATGGACTATATCGGTCGGCCAGTTGATAAGAGTGTGAGAACTTTGATATGCAAATGCAATTTTGGCTTCACGTTCCGCGGCTGTTGCGGCGTGATGGAGTGGTTTGGTCGCGGATAGCCGGTTTTGTTGATGAGTGGTTCGAAGGATAGTACTGCAGGTTGGGATATGGGACGAAGAATTGAAGATGGATTGCCTGGAACATGTGATGAAGGTGTTCGGATGAAGTTGGAGTTGGATGGGAAGAGAGCTGTTGTGCGCGAAGGAAAGCTGTTGAAGATCTGCACCATGATTGTGGTTTTTGTTTTTTCAAGAGCTTCGCGGGGATTCGCGAGGGGAGCGGCGGGGGATGGTGTGGGTCAAGATGATTGATACAAGAGACAAAAACGTTGATGAAGCACTTTGGTCTTGATCTATTGTTGTGGTTGATCTTTGGTAGGATACTGAATTGCTTCCATGCGGTGGGGGAATGAACTGTGGTAAGCTAACAAAAAGTGACACAGAGATCGAGCAAGCGAGTTAGCAGCGCACGCAATGAGGACGGGCAGCGGGCGCAGTCAGAAAGGCAAACTACCTGGGGCGGGGCACATTTTGTTGATAGCTAGAAGAGCCGGTTAATAGATCGGATGTAAGGAATCGATGTTCATACTAAAACTCCTCATCCATTTCCCGCAAGCGTTGGGCTGAAAGCGCTGCTGAATCTGCCCGACCCTTGATCACATGAGTAGTCAATGGTTAGTCGCGCGACGTGCGCAGCGGGCGCGTACAGGTGGTGACTCTCTGCACTTGCAAAATGTTAGGTCCTACGGGGGCGTGGGGCGTGCATTGAGGAGGCGGGCCATGGCGGTTCGGCTGGCAGGATGGAGCAGCTCGCGAGCGCGCGGCGAGGAGACCGCGATGCGAATGGGCGCTGTTCTCGATAGACTTGTTTTCGGGGAGCGCACGGGCGCTGTGCGGTGGCGCGCAGTGCGTAGTGTGCTGCTCTCTTTCGGCCTTTTAGTACAAGATGTGCTACCAGGTGCGGTCGGTGCGTGACGTAATTTTGACTTCTGCCGCATTTGGCAATGAAGAGCCCAACGTTGGTCGTGCGCAGTGGTGACTAAGCCTTGAGAGTTCTTATCTGTGCTTTTGAAAAGAACTCCCCAGTGCCGAAATCTTCGCTCTTATAGCGTGTTGAGTTTCCATTTCAAATTCAAGCAGAAGTAAACTATAACATCACTTTTAACTGGCATACAGCAGTCGAGCTATTGTGCTTGGCGGTGCTTTTCACGAGAGCAGGCGCAAGGGCTGTCCTTGTCGCACTACTTTATATCCGCAATTCATCACATGAAACCAGTCTTGCTAAAACAAAAACATCTGCAGCTATTTGAATCGTCCTGCTGAATTGAATTCCTTCTGCGTGTATAGTCTTCTAAAACACAACACCAATATATAAACGCTTCATAACGGCACAATGATTGAGTTTCATTCAACTGTAGAAAGACATATATAATAATGCTGAACAGTTACAGTGCTTTAGGCAAGCCAACATTTCTGCTTTACAATCCTCATTCCGCGTTACACTCATCCTTCACGCTTGACAGCAATCAACATTCGCCAACCATGTTTTAACGATCCTATAGCTGATGCATATGTCATAAACAATTAAAATATGCATGGCGCTCTCGGAAAACGACCAGTGAGAAGAAAAAGCTGTTTGCAAACTTGAAAGAGAATTGTGAATCATGAAGGCAGCTTTAAAGTGTTCTCATCGTTCGATGAGAGAGTAATCTAGGTCAGGAAGGTGGTTAAAAACTATTTATGATATTGTAGAAAGATAATTAGTGGGATAATAGTGAAGATGGAGAATTGTACAGGAGAGATCGATAAGAATCGATAGAAAAAGGGGAAATTCAGGTGAGAGAAGCATGAAACAGATAGAAGGTCGAATAGCTCAAAGGTTTTGCTTGCAGCTTATGGATGGATTATCGATTTGGTGGGTGCTCTGTTTTAAATACGTGCACGATACGCTAGGAATGGTAGCTCTAGCATTGGGGGAGAAGGCGATATAAGATTGCGAAGGCGGTTAGATGTCATACGAAAGAAGTGGTAGATGAAGACGTAATTTGCAAGAAGAGAACAAATGGTGATGGAGTAAGACAGAGGTAAAACGAGGTAGGGTTGTCATAATAGAAGGTACGAGAGGATACAGCTAAGGGATTTGTACAGCGTGTCGATGTTGATCTTTCTTGTCGATATAGGCATCATTGGATCGATATTTGTTTATTTTAGAAGTTTTCCGAGCTGCAGCACTATTAGCGTCGTGACGTTCTATCTACTGAAGTCTACTGGTGGAAATTTCGATAGTAAACTACTGTCAAGCGAGACGGTGTTGCTCGCAGGTTCTTGCTCGAAGTCCTGTGGAATTCTGGGATCCTGTGTTTTTCAGAGCTACAAAAACTTTTGTGTTGTTTGCCGACAAGTTAAAGATTGAGATATTGGAGATTGAAGAAAAATACAGAGAGATTTTTTTGGCAAAAATAAAGGCAGTGTAGGGCTGTTCGGGCTTGTTATTATACTATTGCATCGTCGGGAGTGTGAGTGAATGGGCGGCGTGCTGCTGAATGGGCTAGTAGTGAGTTTTTGTTGAGGGATATTGATCTGCGCTGTTCTTTGCCGTAAACGGATGGAGATGAAATGTAATGTGTATTGATATTATATTGTGCGGGAAGGAATGAAAGTTGACGAGGAGAATATGGTCTTAAGAACCTGATCGACGTGGTGGAGAAAGGTGGAAGAGTTGGCAGGAGAAGGGTTGGTGGAGAGGGGAGGTTGAAATTTGATATGGAAGGAGAGGCAGAGATGGGACGTGCGGGAAGTGTTGCGGACAGAGCGGTCATTTGTGACACCGAGAAAAGGGTGGTAGGTTCGAGGACAAGAGTTTTCTGAAAAGACGCCGTAAGGAAAGAGGAAGGTGTGGAAGAGGTACCGCAGGAGGCATCGGGGCTAGTTTTGAATGAATTTTAGAGTAGGGCATGGCTGCAGATGATGGACTGGATCTGAGGTTGCAGGAGGAGAGAGGATGAGAAGAATGGGAGGCCGTTTTGGGGAGGAGGTGTACGGGGTTGGGGAGGTTGCACCGTGCTTTACAAATAACTGTTGGGGAGACGGGAGGGAGGATCCGAAGCGTGACTGGCAAACATTGAGTAAAAAATGAGGCGATTTGGATGGGAAGGAAGGTGGGATCATTGAGCTGGGATGAGATGCGATTTGCACCCAACACAAGAAATTGAAAACGCAAACTAGCACAAGCGCAGATTGGGAGAGGGTCGCGGAAAGAGTGGATGGGTGGTGTGGCGAAGTAGAACTCTACAAAACTAGGAGACCAAATTAACTGCAAGGATGGAATTTAATATTCAAATTTCTTAATTTTTTGAGTGCAGCTCTGCACCCCCTGCGCGCTCAGAAGCCAGAACTAGCTTAATTTCCAAAGCGAACAGATATTCCATTTGCAGAAACACAGACGAATGGCTTTCGACGGTATGCACTAGTTAGTGGATGTTTGACTGCGCAAAGAAACGCGTCAAGCTGGGAAGTATTCAGAAGAATTGGTACTATTCCCTCTAGGGCTCCACTGGAGTTTGTGGCGTGATCTACTCGATGATTTTATTCGCACGCGCCTGGGAAACGTTCTTTGCTTGTTATACCGACGCTTTTCTAAGCTGGTGGATGTGCCTTTAGAAGGTTTTTGCTAGTGCGGTCGTCAAGGTTTGTTACTCACTGGGCTTTTTGTCTACGACCGGGCCGTTTACTAATATGGATAATGGAGCAGTTCACGGCTAAGTTTTTCAGGAGTATATCGCATTTGGGGTCCAAAACTGTTTAACGACAACAAATATCCCAAGAGTAATGGGCAGGTTGAGCGTTTTAAGGACGATGCTCAAGCATTGCGACGTTTGTGCGAGCATCCGTCGGAATGGGATCAGTAACGATGCGGTGTACAGTATGCTACAGAAGCAGATTCATGCACGACTCAGTCTGCGTTTCGAGCTTGTGCTATCAGCGTCTCACTGTCGGTGGCTATTGCGAGGCACAGCACTTTGTAAGTTCCCGTCGCCGTTATCGACAGGACGCTGAAGACTGGCTTAAGAACATTATCCCTTACAGTTGGGCAGAATATCGCTAAAGCACAGGCGCATACAAGCGGAACTTTGACGCTAGAGGCGTAAATGCCCTCAGATAGGGAAGGTAGCTATGCCTGTCGTACGGACAGGATCTACAAACGCGAGAAGGAGAAGCGCCACACAGCTTTTCTCCTATGTGGACGGACCGTTCGGGTTATTGCTGTTAGCCGACAAGCGGTTGTCCTTGATATCTAAAGGGAGAGCACGAGCGTTTTGTCGCTAGATCGCATTAAGCCTGCGCCAAGCTGTTTCGTAGGAATCGCT
>VCMS01000287.1:0-69647 GCA_022539475.1 Gracilaria domingensis
CTGGGACGATATGGAGGCTGAACTTTGATGAACTGCTTGTTGCAGGCAAGCCCGAGGCTGGTAAAGCCCTACCGGGAAATTTTGTTACCGGGTGTCATCGGAAGAAAATGATCCGAGAACGGTGTTCACACATGAGAGACCGCGTTCTGCATCACGATCCGTGGCCAGACTTAACGAGTGGAGCCACGCCTGCTCATTCGAGGTCAAAGCGACATCAGTTACCTCGTAAGGACAGTCCGATCACACCCACAAGTTGTGGTACCACACTCGCTGCAGACGAGGATCATACACCTTTCGCATTACGCAAAGTTAGGTGGCCACGCAGGTAGAAGAAAGTTGTACCTCACCTTGAGGAGAGACTTCTACTGGCCGCCATGGCGGTGGATTGTTACGCTACGGTAGCTTCTGTGCCGATTGTGCGAGAATTCGCGTGAAACTCCGAAAGAATTCGAAGAAAGTGATACTATTCCTGCCAGGGTGCCGCTTGAATTTGTGGAATCGATATTCTCGCACCATTGTTGACCACTCGGAGAGGCAATAAGTTCCTTCTCGTTATCACGGATCGGTTCTCGAAACAGGTTCGGACAGTACCTCTAAAGACGATCACCGCGTTCACAGTGCGCAGGCGTTCGCCACGCACTGGATCTTCGTGTACGGTCCTCCTGTGCAGTTATTATCCGATAACGGAAAGCAATTCGCATCCCGGTTCTTCCAGGATGTATGTCGCATCATGGACGTGAAGAACCTCTTCACGACCACTTACCATCCCCAATGTAATGAGCAAGTTGAACGGTACAACCGTACGATGCTGGCATCTCTCCGTTCTTACGTTGCTGACCTCCCAAAAACATGGGACTTATACACCGACGCGTTAACCTTTGTGTACAACACGCAGGTACACAGGACTACTGTTGTTTCCCCATTCGAACTGGTTCTGTCACGGACACCCCCGCCATTGGCGTTAGAATCACAAGCTACTTGGACAGTTTCCCATCTGTGGGTGATTATTGTAAGATACTGTGCCGTGACGGTTGCAGTGGTGGCACTGTAAGGAAACCCGCTCGTCGGATGACATTGTTGTAGTAGATATAGTAGTAGTAGTAGTCCACGTGTATGCCGGTGGCAGCTAGTGCCCCGTGATCGGTAAGTCGTACACGTGTGGCGACGCCGGACGAGGTATTTATTTTCGCCAGCTCGGCTGTAGCCACCATGACAGTAAACCAAGGTGCTTCCTACTAGGTTCTTCGTCTTGTTTCCCGTGGCACGGATCCTAAGTCGTAGTAGGAACCCAGCTTGTCTAAGACCCGCACAGGCTGTTCTGCGGCGATATCACTACCGTTGCACCGGCTCTCTGGCTAGGCGCGTGGTACCTTTCTGGACTGCGCGTGTCTCCGTACTCGGTTTCACCACAGAGTGCCGTGGACTACTCCGCACCTTCAACGACCGTCTTTTCCGACTCGGCAGCTCACACGGCCTTACACCCCGTGTGCCGCGCATCCACACCACCGTTCCCGGACATTCTCTTGAGTAGTCGCTCGCGCGCACTATCTCACAACTGGCTCTCCCGACTTAGAACGGTTTCTCGTGGAAGAATAGATTCGTTTTTGCCGTATCGGAAGTAAGGAGTAGCCTAAAAAGCTGCACAACCCCTCAAGTCTTCAAAGTCGAAGTCCTCTCGGCTCGACGAGCTTGCTCGTCCAAAGTCTGTTTCGGCTCGTGTGACTACCGGCAGGGCCGAATCGAACCCACCTGCGCTCTCTCTGCCGCCCCCGCGTCGAACAGTAGCCGCAGTGAGCCGCAAGGACTCGTACCACAAGTGGATAACCCGGAGCGTTTGCTCCGCCGCACCGGAGAAGCACCCCAGAACACGGAAGTTGGAAGAGGAGAACCCTGGACCAGCACCTCGTGTGCAGACCCGTGGCCCCGAATCGGCAATTCTCCGCCCATGTTAGACGCAGCGACCGTCTCGGATTTTGCCTCCCTCCTACCCCAGTTAGAGAGGTGGTTAACGGAGGAACTCTCTAATCGTTGCCTGTTCAGGTAGACAGTGTCCTTGAACAACGGGTCCGGTCCGGTATAGAAACGCAGCTCCCTGTGATCGTGGAGACTGTGTCCACCCGTCTTCGGAATGCTTCGGTTGTAACCGATGTGGTGGTTGAAACCTGGTGGAAAGTGAAGTCGCGAACCAACTCCGCAGGCATCGCCTACTGCCTGCTGGATCATACCCTCAACCTCCACTCGCAAGGGAATGTGGTGCAGCAACTTGGTCACCCCGACAGGGCAACTCGCGCTGAACCCTCAAGGGATGAAGTATACAATGCGGGCGGCCTCCCCGTGATGGGCAGATCGCGGTGGGCACGTCGAACGTCGGTCGAAACCCGAGGTTGGAAGGGCTCCTCAATGAAGCAGATACCATTCGAGGCACGTCGAACCCCTTACCGGCTCGGATGGAACCCGAACTCGGATGGCCTCCTCCACAATCAGAACTTGTGCGGGGCACGTCGAACGTCGATCCAGTTCTGGTACCGGATTCGGATGGCCTCCTCCGCATAGGGAGACTGCGCGGGGCACGCCGAACGTCATCCCGAACCCGGACAAAAAGAGCGTAACAAAAGAAGAACCGTAATAGGAAGCGTCGAGGTCGCGTCATACTCGTTATGGAAACTCCGACTCCGATACCGACTCGGAGCATTCTGACTCTGATTCGAGTCAATCCAGTGATACGGAAGACGAATCTGATGTCTCCCGTATCCGGCGAATCAAGCCGGAACAATCGGGAGTTCGCCAAGGTCCTGAGCTTCAAGACCTACCGCTTGATGAACGGTTCCGGAAAGTACAATGCTAAAGTGGCCCGGACAGTCGCGAAGTCCGCTAAACGGATGGCATTGCAGATTCCCGAGAAGTTCAGTGGGAACGATCCGATCACGGTCCTCAAGTTTCTCAGTGCGTTTAAAACCGCATGCAACCAGAACGGCATTCATGAAGGAGCTGCAGTCTGGCTCTTTCAGTTTTTCACATCCAGCTCGGCTTTAGAGCTCGTCAAGAACCGTATCTCGGGCGAGTCAGGAGCCGTGGATTCGGATGAGGACGATGAGCTTCAACGATCCTACCGGAGGTCGTGAACCATCTCCTGGAGACGTACGCTACTGACGAAGTCATCGCGGAAGCGTATCACGATATAACAACTTATCGGCAGAGTTCCGGAATTACGGAAAGTGAATTCTCGGACCGCTTGTGGAAGAAGAATCTCCGCTGCGGTAACATATTCACTGATTCGCGTTTGAAGGCTTTATTCGTGGAAGGTTTACTACCAGCGATCCGCGCTTCGGTCCGCAATCATTCTGCAACACACCCGAAGATCGGATTCAGGCAGTTGGTACTATTTGCAGAAGGTCTAGGAGATACTCACCGTGGCGGAAAGAAGGTTCATTCCACGATCGAGAAAGCCCGTGACGCACGCAAGTCGCGTACGCGAGCTCTCCTTACCGAAACGGATACTAGTACGGAGTCCGGAGTAGTAGAAGACCAGGCTGGAGAAGGCCCTAGCAGTGTTGCCCTCGCCGAGCGTCTCCTTCCCGTCGATACCAGCGACAAGTACCGCTTCACCTTCCCCAGATGGGTCAGAGCACGATGCCTTCAACACCGTACTCGGCATACCAAACCCCTCGACAATCCTTTGACCCGAACCGGAACCCAGCATGTCGTTTATGCTTGTCAACTACCCGCCCTTGCTGCGAGTGGATGCCTGCCGAAGTCCGGAACAAGTTGCTCCAGCAACGTGAGCAAATTACACCCATCGGGTTGATGAAGGTTATTTCCGCCGTCGGATGCCATTTACTGGAGGCCAGGGACGTCGACCCGGTAATGTCGGTAGCCAGGGAAGTCGCGCCGACAATAGCGCTCCGATCCCCGGAAGTTCTCAACCAGCCAATAGAAGTCCCCGCCGTTCGGCCTTTATCCTGGAGGAGGAAGAACCACATCATCCTGAAGAGGAGGAAAACGCTCAGCAGGACGCGTAGAGGCGCCGCGCCCTGTCAAGGATGACAGCCTCAATGGAGGTCCAGCCGTTGACGGAAAGCCGTTGCGGAGAAGGACTCCATCATGAAGTGTTGAACTTGTTCTGGACACAGGAGCATCCCCAAACCTGGTACACACCCGCGCTTTACCGCCCGGATGGGAGTCTCAGTTATTACCGATCAAGGCTCCCCGTGTATCGGATTGCGTCCAACCGTTCGATGAATATTCTCGGCGTAATACCCCTGGATATCCGACTCGGTAACTTGAAGGTACGGATCCGGTTTCTTGTATCTTCCAACCTGGCAGTGGACTGTATCCTGGGCAGCAATTCTTTATAGATCGATACATCACAGCGATCTACCCCGGGGAAGCGGAAATTTCTTCTACAACTGCACCCACGCCGTGCCCTTCTTGACGCACAAAATTGTTCTCGAGATGGGTAAGGCGCATCCCCGCTCGCATCCCAGACACACGGCAATCACAGGAAGCTTCGTGTCGCTCGCTCCATCAATGCTCCCTCCTATGTCTGGAGACGGCCTGTCTTGGTTCAACCGTATACAAGTGGAATGGTTTACTTACAGAACGAGATTCAAACCGTTCGCTCGGAACTTGGCAACTACTGGGCAAATTGGAGTGATGGAAAAGTTCCTTCGCCGAACCGGCGCATTCCATGTATTGGGTGGCCACATGAGCGACCGACCACAACTCTATCGAAAAACACCGTAGTCGGCGCGAAGCTGCAAGACCAGGCCGCCGCTGCTCTTTTCTCCATCACCAAAACCCCACTAGCACACAAGTCGACGAGGACGTCGACAGCCCTAAGAAGGGGGTACAAAAGACGAGATTGAGTCACCGGAAGCGGACTGGACATCGACAGTGCACATCGGTGAAGAGTACGAGCCGCCACAGCGATAACGATGCATTCAGCTGCTTTCCGAGTACGCCTGATATGTGGGACGCGACACTTGGGAACAATGGGCGCAAAACATCGGATTGAACTAGATCGCTGATGCCGTCCAGTGGCACCAAGCCGCTCCTACCGATCCGGTCAGAAGGCCCGAGAATGGGAGAAGGAGGCAAATCACAAGATGTTGAGGGAAGGAGTAATTGAACCGCTGTCGTGCCAGAGGGTGGGCTCACCCCCGTCGTCATCGCCTTGAAGAAGGATTGGCTTCCTGCGGCTTTCTGCATCGATTACAGAAAGCTTCAACGCCGTCACAGTTCGCTCGACTCCCTTACCCGATACCTCCCAGTTCGCCCTTGTTTTATTTTGCTTCATAAAGACGTATGGACTGAATGCTATTGATTCACTGCGGCGACTAGACGCTACCGAGTGTTGTTCGCCTACCCTTGACGGCCAAACCAGGGACGGACACTTGGGAAGCAATCGTGGCGCAAATACACTGCGGATTGAATCGATCTGATGCACGTCCAGTGCAACCAAGCCCCTAGCCGATCCGGTCAGAAGGCCGAGAATGGGAGGAGGAGCAAAATCACCAAAGATTGAGGGGAAGGAGTAATTGAACCTGGGCCGTCAGCATGGTGTCGTCGACTCTTACCCCCCGATATCCGACGGATGGATGAATGCATTGATTCACTGGGAGACGCAAGAGTGTTCTCTACCCTTGACGCCAACTCGGGTATTGGCAAGTGGAAATAGACAAGCCGATAGGGACAAAACTACTTTCACCTCCCACGTGGGTCTCTACCGCTTTATTCGGATGCCATTTGGTTTGAAGAACGCCCCTGCGACGTTTCAAAGAGCTATAGATGTCATCCTGAATAAGGTTCGTTGGCAATTTGCTATCGTGTATCTCGACGATGTCATAATCTACTCGAGCTCCGTCACGGATCATTACCGACACCTAGCTAAGGTACTTGATCTACTCCGAGAAGCCGGAATAACACTGAAGTTGAAGAAGTGCTTCTTCTTCCAGTCAGCAGTTGATTACCTGGGACATGTGATCCGACCCGGGAAGCTTCAAGTGGCGTCGAAGACTTGTGACGCTGTGACAAAAGCTAAACCACCACGGACACAGACCGAGCTCCGGGCGTTCCTAGGTCTCTCCAATGTCTACAGACGCTTCGTGCCGAACTTTGCAAGGATCGCCCACCCGCTGAACCGGAAGCTTGAGAAGGACCAACCTGTCGACCTCGAACCGTTTTCGGAAGAAGATATGGAGGCGTTCGAAGAACTGAAGAAGAGGCTCACCTCCTCTCCAATTCTATCTTTACCGAAACCCGGAAAGCCCTACATCTTGGAGACGGACGCCTGTGACCGTCAAGTCGGATGTACTCTGCTACAGCAGCAAGAAGATGAGAAAGACTACCGCCCAATCGGATACTGGAGCCGTTCGTTAACCGCGCTGGAAAGGAACTACAGCACCTCTGAGCGACACTGCCTGGCCATCGTATGGAGCATGCTACTTCTAAGGCCATACCTGGAAGGACAACGTTTTGTAGTTCGAACGGATCACAACGCTTTGCGCTGGCTCCTCAATATAACCGACGCTACGGGAAGACTCGCGAGGTGGCGTCTACGCCTCGCAGAGTTTGACTTTGAGGTACACTACCGACCCGGCATAAAACATCTTCCTGCCGACGCAGTGTCACGGATGCCGACCGACGGAAATGATGAGACGCCTTTGGAGGATGAAATCCCATGCCTGTTCATAGAAGAGATGGAGACCGACACGGACTATGTTGTGGCAGATATCCTCGTTAACGGAGAAGTCATCAAGGACGCGCTGATCAACTGGCCAACAACCACCGATGACGGTGAGCCCTTGCATGTATTCACAACCGTCCCGGAGCAACCTGACGTCACTCCGATAACGGTTGAAGAGTTCATTGCCGCCCAGGCGAGGGACCCTTTCTGCAAAGCTAAGGCCGAATCCGTCGGAGATCCTAAGTCCAGTTTGACTACAACCGTCCCGGGATACTGTGCAGAATATCACCGATCGACGGAGCAGTACAGAGAGTCGTACCGGAGTCCCTACGGGAAAGAGTTCTTGAACTCGCTCATTTCCAACGCTTGGCTGGACACCCCGGTGCAATCAAGATGTACTACACCCTACGTCGGGATTTCTACTGGCCACTCATGTCGCAGCATGTATTTGAGACCGTCTCTCGGTGTGAACCGTGTCGAGCCGTTCGCGGAACTCATTTCAGGAACCAAAAATACTTGAAGTTGTTCCCGGCAACGGGTCCCTTCGAGTTTGTGGCCATGGACATACTCGGACCATTGCCGAAAACCGGACGCGAGAAGAGATACATATTGGTGATAACGGACCGCTTTACTAAGCTCACTCGAGCCATACCGCTGTCGGACACGAAGGCCGCTGATATCGCTATCGCGTTCCTCGAGAATTGGGTCTACCCTTACGGGATTCCTACTTACCTCCTCACCGACAATGGCCCGCAGTTCGTCGCCAAGTACTTCGAGTCGCTCTCTGCTGATCTCGGTATTACGCACGCTCTCACGACGGCATATCATCCGCAGACAAACGGGCAGGCCGAAAGGTTCAATAAGGTTTTGGTGAACCGCTTGCGGCATTACGTAGCAGAGCACCAGAAGGACTGGGATAAGTTGGTCCAGCCGTTGGTGTACGGGTACAACCTGCAGGTTCACCGCTCAACCGGATTCACTCCCTTCGACCTCTCTCTTACGCGGCACCCTCCCGGGATCGTGCTCGACGAGCCTACGTCAGCTCTCCCGCAAACGGCATCTCTCCACCCGACAACGGCTGAGACCCGTCGCGTAACACGGGCCCGAATATCGGAACTAATCAAGCTAGCCTACACCAAATTAGGCAAAGCGCAGGAGCGCTACAAAGCGTCCTTTGATTCCCGGATACGGTACACTCCAACCTTTAAGGAAGGGGATATGGTTTACTTGGACGCTCCGCCTCGGAAGAAGAATTCAACTGAGTACGAGGATATCGTCAAGAAACTGCTGCCGGCTTCGGAAGGTCCGTATAAGGTCGTTCGTGTTACCGACACTACTGTCACACTGGATATTGACGGGTTACACGATATTGTTAGTATTGACCGAGTGACGGCGGCGCCCGCTCCTGTTTCCGAGGAGAGCGCAACCCCCGCCCCCGTCACCGATTCTAGTTCCGAATCGGCCACCCCTCCTATTTCCGAAGAGAGGGAAAATATGGCTGATAAAACCAATAATGGAAGAGCCGCTACGGAACCGAACGCTCGCCCAGAAGCGCCGCACTCGGAGGCCACGCCTGCACAGCCGCTGGAAGAACCCGCTCCGGTTGAAGACAGTACCTCCGATACGCCGCTCGCTGCACACGCGACTCCGCCTACATCTCAGCCGACCACGGCTTCTACTCACCCAGAGACGGAAAAAGAATGGGTCGTGGAGAAGGTCACCGGCCACGGTACAGCCGAAGACGGTGAGGAGCTCGTAGGAGTGAAGTGGTACGGTTTCAAGAAGTCTACGTGGGAACCGAGGCGCAACATTCCACACAAGTTTGTAGAACGGTACTTCCGACGAACGGCTCGCGAGGACGCATCGCAACCTAAGAAGGGGGGTACGAAACGCCAAACACGGAAGCAAAGAATCCTGAAACGGTAGTCCGCCTCCAACATTCCAGAAGCGTTTCTCCGAATCCCGGCATTGGAAATCGACAACAGCTGGCGCGGGTTACTATTGTGCTCACCATCACATTCATGAAGCACAGAATGTAACAACAACATTGAGAAACAACCCGTATATCGGAACAGATTGAGAAAAAAGCAACCCGGACAGCTTTACAGCAATGTGCTCAACGCGAGGCACACACGGGGGCGCCCAGCATGGACGCGGCACACGCGGTGGCGCAAAGCAAGGACGCGATGCACGCGGCGGCTCCCAGCAAGGACGCGTCACGCCACGGAGAGCGACAGTACCATGCGCGCATGCTCTCTAGGCCCGTATACAGCAGGGAGCGCCTGGAAGCGCCAGAGGCTACTTGCAAGGATAATCAAAATATTTATTGGGGAAATTACCCCTCCGCAAACGGTCAAAAACGGCGATTACTTGTTTGCCCGATATCTCGGAAACGAAGCCGTTTCAGAGGCTGAAAACACGCGATTTGCGCTCCTGGCGCGCTCAAAATACTTAGGATTTTTTGAGTGCCAGCGCGCGCGCCCTACGCGTATTACTGGCAACCGATTCGGCTACTAAGCGCACAATGGATGCATCTCAGTACGGCATTCTTCGAAAAATCAATCGTTTATTTCGTGTACATCGCTGTGCATTGCTTTGCGCAATGCAACCAAATTTGATCACGCAGTCGAGCTTGAGGTCCAGAAACAGCTACGATGGCGGAACGTCCTTCGCTTCCGGTATTGGAGACTGCGGTGGCGTGACCGTTGGGTACAAAGCAAGTTCTGGTTTGAGTGCTTCGCCCGTCCATGGCGCCAATCGAAACGTATCTGTCACATCCTCAATGAGGCTTGCTTGCGCCCCTTGGAGGATACCATCCATCGCGTTGCACATGTCGTTGTGGACATCTATCGCACGCCTTGCAAACCGGTCACGGAACTCGCTGAACTGGCTCGCGTACTCTCGCAATCGAGATGCGCTCCCAGCCCATTCTTTGGCCCGTTGGAGAGCCTGTACCGCACTATTGGATCGCGGCAAACCGAGCCTCTCGCACTCATCATTCAGCGACTGCAGCGCAGTGGCAACAGCCGCATCGGTCTCATCTTCATCCGCTGTCTCGGGCTTGTTTGTGTGAGGAAGCTGTAGACTCGAAGGCTGCCCATTCTTGTCGGCTCCTGCTGCGACTTGCGTCCTTTGAGCTTCATTTTCTGGAGCTTCGATGTTCGGACTTGAAACTGGAACTGCAGTTTGAACGTCCTCCGTATTGCCTTCCAAAACGGATTCTTTCGGGAAGACCTGCGCAGCCGCAGTTATGACCGGATCAGAATCAAGCAGCACTGAGCGAAGAACAGGACCGAGGTGCCCACCAGGTAGTGACTCCTTTACGAACCCTGCCGCCCTCGGAAAGTATAGTTGAACGCTCTTCCTAGGAGCATCCATCCATTCCGCCTCGGGAAGGTACGGAGGGTTGTGCAAGTACTCTTTCCCATCATCTCGCATCGCAGGATGTCGAGGGATGTCCGGAAAACTGTCGGAGTCGTAATCATACCAAAGAAAGCCCGGTCTTGGAGTCCTGTCCCAATCGATCTGACAGACGTAGTCAAGGAGAGAATCCGCTTCGGAAGCCTTGAACTCCGTTCCTCGAACAATGTTTTGAACCCCGACGTCACGGATTAAACGCACTAGCTCAGGTGGGAGGCGAAAGAGACGCCCTGCGGGGCAATTCAAATCACGATCGTGATCAAGTCTCCAGTCGCTAAACTTGAGCTGCATGCGCATACCGTATCGGGCGGCAAAAAGAAAGCTCAGGAATGCCAAGACGATCCACTCCGCGTTCAGTACCTGCCACGCAAGGGTGGCAAGGCGGTTCTCGGTCAGTAACAACGCGGAAAAGTAGGAGATGATTGGTGGCGTCGGCACGCAGAGATACCGGCTCACCGCGAAGACACCCGATTCCGGAATTGTGACATAACGACCTTGGCGCAAAGGGCGAAGCAGATCATGGAATTCTTGGTTGTGCCAAGAGAAGAAGAAGCCATGGCCGTCCCGGATGCGAGCTTCGGTGCTAACGTCATCGCCCCAGTGGTCTCGATTCGAGAAGAAGTATATCTCATCGAACGGCGGTGTCCACGCTACCAAGCCGTGGATGTTATGACCAGGAGGAGGGAAGTGTCCTACGGCAACCGAAACGGAGGGATCTCCAAACTGAGCGCGAAGCAGGAGTAGTATCGCGACCAGGCGGCTTTGGTTTTCTCGCTCCGGCAGACAACGGACCCATGGCATATCCGTTGGAAGACCAGGATCCAGGCGGACACCGATGTCGGATGAAGAGGATTAACTCGCATGTGGGCCCACCGCGCTTTCCAGGCACCATCACGGAGGCGTTTGTTGCTGGAGAAGTACCCCCTTTCGGGATTCGATGGTATTGCTGCAAACCGCTGAGCGTCGAAGAATTCCCCGCCAAGGGATACATAATGATTAACCGAGTACGGTAGTGCCACTGAGCGCGCGCCAACTCGGTTGCGGTTGCCTAAGCGTCGATGCTCAAACTCCGTATCCGGACTTACCCATTGGTTACCAATCTGAGGCATAGCTGTGAGGAACCGTTGCGGAGGAGGAGACAGGATTTGTTTAGAAAAGCAAGAGCTGGCGGCACCGGAAGTCGGAAGTTTTATGAGCAAAAAAAAACAAGGCGAACTGGGTGGGGCACTGTATGATGTAGATCCCGAAATCGGGTTTAGCGTTTTTGAGGGAATCGTTGTCCGAGGACGGACAACAAGCTAAGAAGGGGGGTCTGTAAGATACTGTGCCGTGACGGTTGCAGTGGTGGCACTGTAAGGAAACCCGCTCGTCGGATGACATTGTTGTAGTAGATATAGTAGTAGTAGTAGTCCACGTGTATGCCGGTGGCAGCTAGTGCCCCGTGATCGGTAAGTCGTACACGTGTGTGGCGACGCCGGACGAGGTATTTATTTTCGCCAGCTCGGCTGTAGCCACCATGACAGTAAACCAAGGTGCTTCCTACTAGGTTCTTCGTCTTGTTTCCCGTGGCACGGATCCTAAGTCGTAGTAGGAACCCAGCTTGTCTAAGACCCGCACAGGCTGTTCTGCGGCGATATCACTACCGTTGCACCGGCTCTCTGGCTAGGCGCGTGGTACCTTTCTGGACTGCGCGTGTCTCCGTACTCGGTTTCACCACAGAGTGCCGTGGACTACTCCGCACCTTCAACGACCGTCTTTTCCGACTCGGCAGCTCACACGGCCTTACACCCCGTGTGCCGCGCATCCACACCACCGTTCCCGGACATTCTCTTGAGTAGTCGCTCGCGCGCACTATCTCACAATTATCGCCAACAATGGAAGGATTCGCTAACGAAGTTAGTACCGGCCGCCCGGAAATCAATGGCAAAAGCCCAAGCCGCTTACAAGCGTGATTTTGATGCTCGATTGCGAGGAAGAACCCCTGAACCACTTACTGTGGGCAATCATGTCTTCGTACGTAAGGAACACTACAACCCTGAGAAGGGCAAACGTCATAAGCTCTCGCTTGTGGCGGATGGACCTTATAAGGTAATCTCGGTCGCCCCGGAAACGGTGGTGGTCGAGATCGCTGACGCGCATAAGCGGATCTCCCGCGACCTCGTGGTATTGGCCCCTCCACCCTCGTCTGAGGTTACCCCGTCTGGTACAGAGCCCGTGTCTACGGAGTCAAAAACGCCGGTAACACCGGAAACAAATGTGGTGACAAAACCCTCCGTCCTGCCTCACCCCCATCGAGGCCTTACAGACCTCCCGATAGAGTCGGCCCCGACGACTGCGTTGGAAAACGTTCGCCAATATTGCACCCCCGTTTCTGTTCCATCGCTGGGTTCACCTCCTCGCGATGCTGGACATTCAAGTACTCCCCACGTCGCTCCATCCAAGGAGGGGAAGGAGGTTGTCAGCCCTGCTGATAGTTCTTCGCCGACGTCGCGTCGTGAGGATAACCGTGACGCACGGACTGTACGGAACTCTCCGGATGTTCCCGCCTGTGGGCGGGCTTCGAGTCCGAAAAGCACGCTCGCTCGTCAGACACACAGACCCGTTACCGGAAAGTCTACACCGTCGCCGGGTAAGAAGACTCACGCAGAACCGGATTCGGTTAAGTCAACAAAGCCTCGTGGCTTAACAGCCGCGGTGGGCGAAGCGAAGTCGAAGGACGCCATCGCCACCCAGCCGACGTCGGAACGAAGCTCCACTGAGGAAAGCGCAGCGACATCGCGAGCCACCGCGCATCGCGATGCAGAACAACCAGGAAGTCTGGGAAATCCTGCGGAGCAGGCGCGAGCTGAAGGAAGAGAAGCCCCGAGTGACTCAGTGGAAACCGGCAGTACAGCCGTGAGAATACCGGACACTGCGGGAAGAGTTCACGTCATGGACGGTACAGCACCAAACACTGGGCATGAAATATCGGCGCAAGTGCAGCCGCGTGCGGAGATCGCGAGATCGGAAGCCGCCGGCGGTCCCGATAATCCCGGTAACTTGGAAGTAACCGTTCAGAACGGAAATTGGAGCAAAGAAGCTCAAAGGCTTACGGCGCAGCCGTTGGAGAACACCTGTAACAGGGAGGCGGCTCTCTCGATGGAGCTTGAAAGCCAACCGTCGCTACAATCACGTGTATTCACGGTTATAAAGCCACCCGAGGTGGAGCCTCCCGCCGCAAGCGGTGAGCACGCAGCTCCGCCAACACCCCCGAAGCGGAAGGACCCAGGCCGCCTGGCGGTACGCAGCGACATTTCGAACGCTCCTCCACGGAGGAAACTCGCCACGCAGAGCCAGACGCGCGCTGTTACCACCGGCACGGTAACCGTTCCCCCGCAAAGGTTGTCAGCCGATGAAGTAACCATAACACGGCAAGGCCGGCAGGTGTACGTTCAAGAGTACATCTTAGACCGAATTATCGGGCACTCCTGGGACCAGAAGGGCATTTTACAATACCACGTCCGTTGGTACGGCTTTGGCCCATCGTGGGATACTGACGAACCAATCGAGCACCTACCGCGCTCAAAAGTGGTACAGTATCACAGCAACGCGGGAACGGCCACACCAGCGACGCTGGAAAACGCCCAAGTGGGATAAGGTTGCCGTGGAAACGGATGGACATCATGTTCGTAACACACGTCGTGCGACGGGAATAGAGCCCATACCACCTTGGTGGGATGTCCGCCGCATTGACGGTTCGACCAGCTCGCGCCGCGAGAACACCGATTTTCGGAAGGAAGGCTGATGCCTGAGTGATTTTCATGCAGCTCGCTGGTAACGGCATTACCGCCACACTATGAGCATGGTTTTTCCACTCGGAACGGTGCGTTTTTCGCAGCGCATCGCAGCAAATCGCATCAGCCGGCTGTGTCGGTAAAGAAGAAGGACACCGTCGAAGACGTGTATGAAGCGAAGGATGTTTTATCTCAAGGTTATACTACTGTGAACAGGTAATTACCCACGCATGGGGACGCTCGGCTCCCAATCACTGGCAGTCGCCATCGCCCTCATCCTGAGGATGCATACCGCGAATGCATTGAGCCAAGGCATCCGCCATAGCGGTGACGTCGCCAGAGGCCGAACTAGCACTCAAACCCGCGCTGCGGAGGAAGCAAGCGATGATCGCACCTTCGTTCACACCCGGTGTGAACACCACAGTCGGGTGAAACCACGGCGCAAGCCGGAGAAGCCTCGCATGTTGCCGGTTTGCCGGGTTGAGCCCTACAAGGGAGTTGAAAGATCCAGGCCGGGCCCGGGTGGAAGCCGATGACGGGCCCCGCGAGAGCGGCATGCTGTTCGGAGGATTCAGCGGCGTTGTTCTGTTGTCCCGCGGACAGGTTGGAGCCCTGTTGAGGCAGTGGAACGGATCGGAATCCGGTGAAGCACCCTTGGGGGAATGGAGGTTGGTTCGGAGGCTGGTTCGGTGGAACGCCACTGATGGTGAGGTCTAGTTCCGGTGTCGGAGGAAATTTCACCGCAGAAGCAAGGGCGCGTTCGGTACTCTGAGGAGGTACGGCTACTGCAGGAGCAGGGAGCACGTCGTTGACTGGAGAAGGAGAAGGACATACCGGAGGACCGGGGAGCGCTGCACTTATATCCCCTTGGCTTGGCGCCATCCTGCCCTCGTCGAGGTTTTATTACCGCCTAAGGAGGGGGAGATGTAGTGCAACGCTCATCTATGAGGAATTACGCTGGAATTAGTCATAATTCCCGTTCACGGGCTTGCCTGGTACACAGCAGTATATGACTAGTAGTAACTAGTGGTTGCCATCGAGATGGTTTGGACACGTGGGACACGGTGGAGCTGATCGGAGGTTGGCCACTACACGTGGGCGTTTGCCACAATTAGTGGGATGTTTAGTTAACATTATTTATTAAATTTAGTCAGGACACTTAATGCGACGGCGTCGCCGCCGTCGCACCAGTAAAGTGCCCCAACCAGGGTGATTCTACTTCAAGGAGCTTGGCTCTAGCCACTCTCGCCTTCGGCGGTGCACAACTTCTTATTGGAGGGATTTTCCGTTGTCACGGTGCGGCTATTCACCCTGCGTCCCCGCAGAACTCAACTTTTGGGAGTGTTTCACCTTCGTTGTTTGTGTTCGACCCTGTATAGGGAATACCCAGGCGATACGCCGTACTTTTCTTATCCCTCTCTCTCTTCCCCTCTCCTTTCCTTTCCCCACTCTGTGGTTTCGTCTCTCTTTCGAGGCTGCTACACTCACACGTGAGTCACTCTTCCCTACTCAACTCTAAACGCCCCGTCTTGACGGTCTGGGATCGGTCTTACAGCCGGCTAGTCGCGCCAGCCTAGAGAGGCTCTGTTCACTGGGCTGCCCTCAGTAGAGGAAGATGCCGAACATCTTCGTGATGTTTTCTGCTTAGAGGCATTGCACTACAGTCTACCATTTGATGGATTGGAGAGACGGCGTACATACCCATGCTGTGAATAAGGTGAGTACGTGTTATAACATGTCTACAAGCGATCGTGAAGGTAATAGAAACTACAAAAATCAAATTCGTTCAATGTTATCCATGTGTGGCCATTGGAGGAGTGAAATAGAGTTGCAAATGCAGACATAGAAGATAGCTGTAATCCTATTCTTGGAGTACGGCAATCTCTGCGTTGTCGCCTATAACGAGTTAGTTTGTTCTTAAAAGGATTCGTTTAGAATGATTTTTGTTTTGCAAAAGCATTAGGTGAATGACCGTGTGATTAAACATATTCTTGCTAAGAAATGTTGTTCCGTAGCATGTCGACAAGATGATCGTCTTTAAAGCTTTCGTCGGCGCATTGATTTGGGATCAAATTTGGCCATGCTTGATCTCTGTGGACTCTACAGGTACTGCATGTTACTCTGCACTGCAGAGTAACATGCAGTATCTGTAGAGCAGAGTCTGCAGTATGAAGTAACACAGTTTGTGCGCCGAAGTTTAGGAGAGAATGGTGGGAATACACTACGCTTTTTACAGTACTGTGCTCCAATTAGGGCCGTTCTATGAGTTTGCGAAATAGGCAACTGGAAATTTGGAAACTTTCCGAATTCCACTTTCCTGGTTGCAGGGTGTTCCAGGAGCCCAGGATGTAACTCGGACATATGTGCCATGAAAGCTGATTCGAACAGCTCATTCACACCTTCCTCTCCTCCAGAACCCACCCACAGAACTACCGTTAAACACTCCATGCTTTATCCAGAGCGAGTTGCCCACCGAAGACTTGCGCGAGTCCGTACTCCTCTGCGACAAATAACCAGGCGGCGACGCAACAATATACCACTCCCCTTGCGTGTGCTTCAAATATGTCTTGACAAATGGAACCAAAGATGTACCAGCTCTACACTACGAACAGTTATCTCACGAACACCGTTTTCCGCAACTGCACACATGAGAGGTCTACCACGTAAATACTTCACCAGGATGTACCGCGTTTCAAAGCACCAATTTGCGCTTTTGTCAACAGTCATCCACGAAAAACTTCACCGCAAACAACGCCATGAAAGCTGTATTGCCCGTGCAGTCTCTGTCGATATACTGCTATTCGTTACTCTGCGAATTTTGGCAGGAGCTAGCTACCTCGATTTGAGTTGGCCTTATGGCATAGGATTGTCAACAGTGTATGCTGTGTTTGAAAAAACGCTTTTGGAATTGAAGCGTTCGCTTCCAGAAATACGGTTTGCTCAGAGCGAAGCGGAATGCAGGAAGAGTGCTGACATGTTCTGCATATTGCGCAAGACACCACTACATGGTGTAAGTGCGGCTTTGGACGGACTAGCCGTTGAAATTGCGAAACCGAGAGCAACTGATGTTCCTGATCCTCGTAATTATTTCAACCGGAAAGGCTTTTTTGCGGTTTGTGTACAAGCAGCGGTGCAGGCGGACTACCGTTTCTGCTTCGTGTCAGCACGTAACTCCGGAGGAACGCATGACTCCATAGCGTTTCGCTCCACACTGCTTTACGAATTGTTGATGAGCTCAAAACTACCGGAATGGGCCGCAGTGATCGCAGATGATGCATACTCCAACGAAGCTGCGATTCTTACCCCGTATCCCGGTATAGGTTTAACTCAAAAGGAAGACGCATTCAATGCTTATCTTTCGCTTTGTCGAACAATTGTGGAGCAAGCGTTTGGCATGCTCATATGTCAGTTTGGGATTTTCTGGTCTGCGTTGCGATACCCTCTACGAAAAGTAAGTCATATCATTCTTGTCGCTTGCAAACTACACAAATTTATTATTGATAATGCCGACTCTTCACTGTTTGAAGTGATGACTCCTCATGATGAAAATCACGTTAGTGGTACGCCATTTGTACACTTTCAGGATGTGCTCCATATGGAACAAGAGAATATGCGTTCAAGAAATCGTGGTCGAGAGAAGTCCACGCTTCGGGACGGTATAGCTAATAGGTTGCAAGTTCTTGGGTTTGTTCGTCGAAGACCATGTCATGGTTCAAACTGATAATCCTCTTGTTCACATTCAGCTTCCTCTCGTTTACGTAAGTACAAACGTACCAATATCGCTCCAAACCCCCGCCATTATGTGCTCCCCCCAGCCGAGCTCCAAGCCACACAAGCAGCGGTGCGAGCAACTGTGCTGATCTCCCCCAACGCGCCTTCAAAGCAGCCTACTCGTCGTGCCTTTAAGCTGCGTGCCCCACGCCGATGAGCTTTCTTTCTCACGCTACGCTGCGCTCAATGGTTGCCATTTCCACCGCCTTCACCCCTGCCCTTCACTTCTGCGTCGCGTCTCACCTGCCCGCCTACTGTTCCGGGTCCATGTTATGTGCGCTCTTGCGCTGTTGCGCCTACTCCTTCTTCGCAAGCTGATGGTGTCGCGCATGGCACCGCCGCTGCTGCCGAACCGCTTACCGTGCTTGATGGTGCTCTTCCCACTCCAATTGACTCTTCGCTAGAGGCTGTACAGGTTGACGTTCACTCCGACCCCCGGAACCCGCACATATGAGATCTTCAGGAACGCACATACAGGGAGGCTAGATGCTTCAAGAACCAAAGGTGCTTGTTCATTGTTGATGATGTATGGAATACGAAGGGAATAACGCCCTACTTTTCTCAATTCTGAGGACAGTGCTGCACGATGGAAGCCTGCTGGTATACGCAACTAGAGATGATCGCTTCATGGAAGAAGCAGAACGAAACATTTCAACAAAGCAGATATAGCGCACGAAAGGCCTCCTTAACGCTCACCGACACGGACGCGACGACGACTGGGCGGAAGATTGAACACTCACGAACTGAGTGAGGGTTCAGAGGCTGTGTCCACCATGAGCATTTTCTGGCTATGGATGCAAGATAGTCGACCGTCGTATCAACGAGAGACGCCGCTGTGCGTATTTGCTGACGTAATTCTCCACGAGGGACTTGAAGGCTTGGCGGTCCTCAAGAATGTACTACTTGCAATGTGCGTGTATGTAATACAACAAATCCCGACGTTCGTGAAGCAGCTTGGTACGGGGTTGGGAGCTCCCGGTAGGACCTTGTAGCGCATCGGAAAACGGTCTAAGTGTGAACACGCTTCTGCTCGACTGCTGCGAAGAACAAGCTGTTCATGAGCTAAAGGTAGTACGGGACGCTTTTCAGATAAACACCAGCAACACGTAAGGATGCTCCAAACACAGTTTCTTTAACGTGGCTACCAATGCAGACATAAAAGCCAATTCATAACCAACAATGGGTATATGCATAATCTAAATCCATGAAGATGGAGCTCCGCTCGAGAGACTTTCGATCGATCGCTTTAGAGCGCTTTGAATTGCCTGCTTCTCCTCTTCGCTCGTAGCATTCTCGATCATATATTTGGCCTTCTCAATCGTTCTCAAAGCCTCCGTATTCCACCGCTCCCTTGCCTGCAGGGCCTCGTAAAGCATTTTATCTCTTTCGGCCGCTTCCAGCTCTTTCGCCACCGCCTTGTCCTGTGGCTCAAGGGCTGAAACAAGACTGTCAATTCCACCCATCTTGTCCCAACTGCTAGTCCTCTGCCTCTTGTGTTGCACACTTGAAGATGTAGATCTCACAGGATGTACACTACTACCTATTCCCTCTTCTTTCTGTGCGTCAGAGCTCAAAGCCCGTGTCGCCAATGGAGTAAGCAACGGATTTTGCTTCAGAAAGCAATGCGCATACATTATATATGTCTTCACATCCGCAAAATTTGCAAACGCCTCTGGATCTCCTTGGCCTCATGCTTCATATCTTGAGAGACACGTGCCGTACAAGCTCTTTAGCTCCCCGAACTTCCTCTTAAGAACCCCGTCATCTCGCAGGTGTGGTCGCCAAGACGGGTTTATTGAAGCAATTTCGCCAATGGTTACTCTTCCTGAAAAGGTTCGAATTTCTTCAGGCTTGAACTTTGCATCATTAAACAAGGGCGCTATTGCTTCGATCCATGGGTCTTCCATTTCCGTATCCAACTCTTCACGTGTTAAACAACGCATGAGCTTTTGTCTCGTTGTCGTCATCCTAGCATCTGCTAAGAAGTGGAGAAGCCTACAAATTTTGACTGCTTCAAAGTCAGGTCTACGAACGTCAGTAGAAGACAAATCCAGCCTTTCGTCCACTTTTGGCTTTCCAATCAGCACGTTTCCGTCTTTCATGACTGCCTTGTCTCTTTTTATATATGTAAATGATTCTCCCTCGTGGCCTAGCTTTCACACGCGCACAGTTGTTGATGCTAAGCTTTGCACCCGCAAGTTCTCTGTTGTGCTATGATCGCAACTTCCGTCGATTATGTTGCAGATCACATTGAGTGATATTCTTCTTTGAACCATTTTGCGAGCTAAGATGTCTCGCTTTGTGGCAAGACTCGCGTTTTGGGCGCCGTGTATACGGAGAGCTTTAATTGTTTGTTTGCAGTAGATGTTATCGAAGTTGTGTCTTTTCAAGATATCTGTTGCTTGTTGAACGTTTTGCGCAATTGTGCATAGCGAATCACTTTGAATTGGACAGTCTTTTGACAATGTTCTTGATTCAGACATCTAAGGTTCATCATGAGCGCTGCTTGGGTTCACTTCTTGCGTTTGACTTGTTGTTGGAGCTGGTGTCTTCATTGGTTATGCCAAAAGAAAGCGAGAGTTTAAATGTGTGATTTGTGGGTTTCGGAAGTTCATTTGAACAACTTGGTTGCGGGTTTTGGAGACTGGGAAGGCAACTACTCCGCAAGCGCGAACTGACGCAGAAATGACACAGATGTAACGTGGATGGCAATTTTTGGGGTGTCTGGAGTTTCCACTTTCCGGTCAAGAATTGTGTTACATTCCACTTCAATTACTCGAGATGGCTCTTTCTGTCCATCTCCACTTACGTACATCAACCAATTTCTGACGGTCAGAGCTTTGAAAGGAGCCTTGAACTCGGAAGATTAGAGAAATAAAAGCCGAGATACACACGAAAGCATTCAACTCGTTCTGACCGTTTGAAAAAACCGAAACGGCTCGGAAAGCCAAGAAAAACGGTCATCTTTCTTCAACGCGCGCTCGCAATGTCCCCTTCATCTTGAGGACAAAGCCTGCCGCTCAAGCAGATATTGTAATGCACATTGCGCATGAACGCTGAGGACATTCAAGAAGAAGACTTGGCTCCAATTGAGCCAGGCAACCTTCCAAATCTGTCATCCACAACACAAAGTGGGGATCCAAGCGATGAAGGAGAACAACAGCCTCTGGAATGTCTATCTTCCCCTGACGCACCACCGCACCCTGCAGACGCCGATAATTCTGCACTAGCACGCAACAATAGAGGGCACTTGACAGCCAACTACGGTACTGCCTCTGTTCTCCAAAGTGCGCCGGTGATGAACACTTTGCTTTGGCAAAAAGCTTCGCAAGTTTGCAGGAAGATCGGCGATCAGATCTTGTCCGAGCAATGCTGCTGGCTCTTTCCGCTCCGCGTGGAAAAGTGAATGAACTCATGAGATGGAACCCCCGAAAAGGACAAAACAGAAAAGAGAAGCGACGCAAAACAGGAGAAGCAGGAGCAAGCGCTACGACAACCTATGCAATCAAAGGATCACGAATGTGTCAGTATGGCTTTTCTGCGACCGTTCAGCTTCATCCTAGAACCGTGAACCGCTTTGCTCTTGAAGTGTGCTCTGATAGCAACTTCACGTTACCTGAACACGAGCACTGCAAAAGTCGAAAAGGAAAACTCTCATTTCAATCGACTGTCGCCCTCGCATTTCTCAAGAGATACGGAGATGTCAATGCCTTGTGCTGCCCAACGAGACGAGGGTCTTCAGATGAACGCCCAGTGCAGTGGCTTTGCAGCGATGTTCGTCGAGAGGATGTATACAATCATTACAAAAGTTCGTGGGCAACAATCACTGACGCAGCAATGGAATGGTCGCAATCGCAACGCCCAGATTTTCCACTCAGTCAGAATGGCTTTCTCAAGGTGTGGTCATCACATCTGCCAACTCTACGGATTCTAAAAGTTGGCAGTGACTTCTGTGATACGTGCACAACCTTGCTCAACTCCGCGACGTCCACGACTAACATTGAACTTCGAGCCTCCCTTCTGGCCGCTCGTAGGAAACACCGGGTCGAAGCTGCAGAGGAGTTCGGAGTCTACAGGGAGATTCAGACGGCCTCTCGCAATTCTCCTTCTACAGAACCTATTCACATGGTGTTTGATTTCGCCGAGAAGGTGTTACTTCCTCATTTACTACGTCAGCCAGGTCAATTACATTTCGTAACGGGGCTGAAATTTGACATCTTTGGGGTTTCCAGCGGCAGTTTAAAGGTTTGTTTTATATACGGCCTCCCAGAAGGGCACTGGCCAAATTACATAACTTGTAACGAGCTTGCCTCAATGCTGCATCATGCCTTTTTGAAGCATCGCGAGGCTGGACTGCCCACTGCGCTTCATTGACGCGTAAACTTGCATGCGGATAACTGCAGCGGGCAAAACAAGAACAGGTACATGCTTTGGTACCTTCTTTGGAGGGTATGCATGGGGTACGAGGATAAAATTGTGCTCCGTTTTCTTGTGGCTGGGCTCACGAAGAATCGTTGCGATGCCGCCTTTGGTTTAGTGAAGCGTCGTCTTAAACAGTTTGATGTTTACTGTCCTAGTAATATGATGAAGGTTATTGGCGAAAGTGCGGAATCTAATCATGTCGTGTGTTCTACAGAGGTGTCTTGGATTGATTAGAAAAGATTTTTGTCTCTGTTCTTTACTGTCCCAAGTGCGTTGCGTTTGTCAAAATTTCATCTCTTCCGTTTTAGTTCGAAGTTTTCGGAAGGTGTGTACACAAAGTCTTTGTCGACTAATACAATGTGGTCTAGATATAAGCTATTGAAAGCTGATGTTACTGTGTGCTTTTTAAAAGAAGAAAGTTAGAGAGTTCTGGAAGACAGTTTTACGCAGATGAAGATAAGTCCCTTGTCCGCAGTGCCCTCTGCACAGGAAAAAAACAGGAAAGCATACTTGGTAAAAAACGTTCTTGATCGGTACTACAAGGACAATGCTGAAATGAGGGAGAAGTATTTTGATAGCGGTAGTGGCAGGAGAGGATGATTTCTGAGGTAGAAGACTGCTTTTATCTTACATATGGTACTAAAAAGTGTTTGCAAGATATCTTCGCACTACAACGTGCATTTTACAATCTGTTTTCAGCATTTTGCAGCTAAGAATAGGAGCTACAACTTTGATTTTCAGATCGGAAACAAAGTTTAGGATGTAAATTGGCCATATCTCCGTTTGCTCCAAAAAGCCATCTCGTATAATTGAAATGGAATGGAACACAATTTGGCAAACTCGTAGAACGCCCCTTAGTCCTTACCCAAATTGTGATTTTAAGAGTTACTCAGTAAAAGAGGGTTTGCAAGATGTTTGATTCGTGGACCCTGGGAAATAGCAAGCAAGGAAGCAGAGGCTTTGCTTATTTTTTCGCTCCCCTACTCTCGTTTTGCCTTTTGCCATCGGTCTTCGCCTAGCGCCTGCTACGAACACGCCATGCAGCAGTCCGCTTTAGATTGTTCGAATTTTATGAACCTGTTTCGAACAACCGAGGGCTTTTTGTCATGTTCGGTAGCCCTCGTCACGCTTTTTTCGTTCTGAATTGTAGGCCGCGAAGCGGCGTACAATTTGAAAGAAGGAAAGATCGATGGCCGCCCTGCCGGCAGTCGCCGGCGGGCAAGCCCTTTATTTGGGGTTGCTACGTGGCCACTCGATGGGCGTGATGACTTCGTGAGAACAGCTGTTGGCTTGGGGGCGACCGGCGCTTATCTGGCATGAGCGCATCGATCGATGCGTGATAACACACCCCCTGATGAGCGCGGGTCGTCGTCAGCGCTTGTGGATATGTCGCAGCGGCCGAAGGTTGAGTAATTGCACGTTGCGCTCAAACTGCTGCGGCCGTAGGGGCTTCGTCATGATGTCAGAGCGTTGTCTAGCGGACGGTACGTGCTCCGGCTTGATGTTTCGATTTCGGATATGATGACGCAGAAAATGGTGCCTGAGATCCAAATATTTGCGTCGCTTTGTCGAGCCTTGCTGAAGTGCAGCGCCTATGGCTGACTGGTTGTCCATTTTCAATGGGGTCGGTATCGATAAGGCAAAGCCGAGGAATCCCAGAATTCTTCGGAACATGACCGCGTCGCGTGTAGCAGCGGTAGCGGCGTAGTACTCCGCTTCGCACGTAGAGAGTGCTGGAACGGATTGCTTGCGGGAGGACCAATCTATCAGATTTTCATTCAAGAAGTGGGTAGCTCCTGATGTGGAACATCGCGTTTGTGTGTCTGCGGCGAAGTCGGCGTCGGAGTACGATGTAAGGTTTGTGATGGGGACACTGCGTGGGTAGTGCAGCCCGTGGGTGGCTGTGGCTTTTAGGTATCGCCCTACTGATTTGATATGTTTCCAATGGCGTTCAGTTGGGTTTGTTAGGGCCAGCGCCAGTTTTGAGGTGACAAATGCGATGTCGGGCCGCGTACAATCTGACAGCCACCTGAGACAACCAACCACCTGTGCGTATAGACTTTTCGACTTCGATGAGGGTGTGTCATTGGCGTCGGGAGGGTGATATCCCACGCCGGATGTGTACGGGGTGCGTTTTCCATTAGCCTTTTCTAGGCCAAGCAGTGTTAATATTTGTTGCACCGTGTAGGGTTGCGATATGGAGATGGCGCCGTTGTGGTCTTTGGTGATTTTCCATCCGAGATATTGGGTAGGCGTGCCCAATCGTTTGATCGCATATTTTTGCTGGAGTCGTGAGAAGAGGTTATCTATTCTGTGTTTGTTGGTGGCGGCGATGATGAAGTCGTCTATGTTTAGCACGACGATTGTGTACTGGTCTGCGTCGGTGCGATTGACAAAGAGTGCTGGATCATCGGGGGATTGATGGAAGCCGAGAGATTGTAGGTATTTCCATGCTTCTTCCAGGTAGTAATGTCCGGCTGGAGGGGTCCCATAGAGATTGAGTATCAGCTGAACTCCTGGTTCTTGATGAGTGTAGGAGCCGTCAAATTTCGGATGTTGTCTGACGTATACAGGACTCGTATGTTGGTACTTCTCGTGCGTGAAGGCTGGTGTTATATCGAAGTGTTCGAGTTCCAGTCCGTGTTGTGCAGCGAGTGCGAATATCAGCCGAACTGTGGCTTTCTGTGAGAGGTGTGCAGCGGTTTCTTCTGGATTAAAGTCCTTGTGGGGTATCATTTTGTCCCCGCGGACGGAGCATCTGACCTTGCGGCTCATGATGTCTCCTTCTGGTGTGCGTTTGTATTTGTAAGTCATGGTGAGTGGGATAAGTCTCTTTGGTAGCTGTGCTTTCGGCAGCCACTTAATGGATTTGAGCTTATCGAGCTTTGAGAGTTCTGCGTTGTGTGCTATTGCCCATTCGTTGGCGTCGGGGTACTTGTTTGCCTGCTTTCGGCTTGTTGGTGCTGGAGTGGTGTGTGTGATTGTTCCTGGCGTTGGGTGCGGGATATGGTTCTTAAAAGCGGTCGACATTGATGCCACGGGGTCTTTGGAACGGTAATATGGGTGGAAGTCTCGTGTCGGAATTTGTATGTATCGTCCTGTGCCGAGGGCCATAACTACGACGTTTTGAGGGGTGACACCGTACATATATCTGCATGGTATTCCTCTGCTGTCCAACTTAGACTGTAGCTGGATACTGGTGGGGAGGAGGGCATACCCGAGTTGTCCGAAGGCGTGTAGTGCGTGTGGCTTGGCCGGCGAGCCGAAGATGGCTTCGTGGGGCGTTCTGCCAGTGGACGAGTGTGGGGTTAGGTTGTACTTGAAGGCAGTGTCACGGATTGCGTCTTCCCAATGTTCATCGCCAAGCCCACTATGTATGAGGTTGGCTCTCGCAACTGAGCATAGTGTTTGATTGATACGCTCAGCGATACCATTTTGTTGTGGTGTGTATGCTGTGGATGTAACTTGGCTTGTGCCGTGTGCGGAAAGTATTTGCTGGAGCGCTTTGCTCAAATATTCTTTGGCGTTATCAGAGAGGAATATGGTGGGAGACGTTCCGGTGGCGTTGTTGAAGAATCGCAGGGCGAATGCGAGGACTTTGGAAAGTCCCTGTCGATTTTTGCTGAAGTGGAGGAGTAAGTATCGGCTGTAGAGTTCGAGAAACGTGACGAAGAAGCGGTTGTGGTGTGTTGAAGTGTGTGATATGGGGCCACAGATGTCAGATGTGATTACTTTGCCGAGAGGGTACTGGTGTGTCGTTTTTCGGTGCGGTTGGCGCTTGAGGCGCCCTTGTTTGCACCCGCTACATGTGATTTTGCGATTGCCGACGTGGCGGAGTCGTGGTTCGGGGATGATGTGGAGTGTGGCTAGTCTTGCGAGTTTGGAGGGTGGGGCGTGATTATATATCAGGTGCCATTCGTGTAGTTCAGGGTCTGACAGGTGTTCTTGTGCTGATGGTGCGGTGATAAGCGCCAGGGGCCGAGGACGAAATGATCGCTTGGAGCGGTGGGTCGGGGGGTTTGTGGCACGTCTTGTTTGGCGGCTGGGCAGTGGAGCTGGGAGAGGGGCTGGTTTTTTGCTATGGAGCAGAAACCGGGTTTCGGAGCTTTCGGATCTGGTGTTTTTGGCGGTGCTTGAAGTGGGTCGAAGGTTGAGAGTGTAGGTGTTATTATTCCAGGATGCGGTGCCAAGCACTTTTATTGGTATCGTGCGACTTAGAATGTATGCAGTATGGGGGGTGAATATAACGGGGCCGATATGTCGCGTGATCGCGTGAACAGAGATGAGGTTTCCATTGACGTTTTGGTTGATCAGTGTGGGTATATTGATTGAGACTCCCTCGTCACTGATCATTCGAAGAGTGCCCCTCTTCGTTGTCCGTAGGGGTGTGGATGAGGCAGTGTGGGTTAGGATGGGGGTGTCAAGGTCAGTTTTGTCTTTGGTTCCGTGGGAAACAATGCTTGGATGGGCCCCAGAGTCCAAAGCGTACACTGTGGTGTGTCTTGCGTGTCCGTGTCAGGGAGTGATTCGAGCGCTTTCATGGCCTGGACAATTTCGGCGGCTATCTCGTCATCTGCTGCAGATGCCTGTTTCGCGTTAGAGCGAGTTCGCGTGTTGCGTGGCCGTTGTGGTTTGATGTCGTCAATCTTTTTCGTGAGTTCAAGAATGGCGTTGCGGAGGCTGCGTGTGCTAGACCCGCCGTAGCGTCCACGACCCCGACCGCGTCCTTCTCTGTAAACGTGGCCGCCTGTTCGGTTCTTGGAGGATGTGGGTCGTGTGGCGGATATGTCGATTGGAACCTGTTGGGACAGTAAAGCTTCGTACTGCTCGAGGCCGTGTTGGGTCTCACGTATGGTCAGTGGTGGGTTGTCAATCATCATGGATATTGCGCGCTGGGAAACCCTTTCATCTGATACAAGACCCTGTAAAATGAAGGTCACGGTCATCTTTTCATCCGATATACCCGGCATTTGTGCAACAATTTGTTTGCGCCGTATAGCAATATGTTGAGTGATGTACTCGGAGATTGTGCCAGTCCTTCGACGATTCGTGGCTTCGAGTGATAGGCTGTAGAAATCTTTGGTGGACTGGGAGTCTAGGGTGTTTTTGACAGTTTGTACAATTCGCGCCGATGACGCCGTGAAGATTGTAGGGTTGGCAATCATTTTGGTGACTTCCTGCGTGATACTTTTTGTAATTATGCGGCGGAGGCTGGCAATTGCTTTAAGCTGTTCTGGGGTTTAAGGCTGGAAGTTCTGGTCGATGAGATTTGTGTAGTCGTGTTTGGTGAGGATATCCTGCAAGTTTTGCCACCACTAAAAGTAATTTTCCGGTGTGAGTTCAATAAGCCCTTCTGTGAATTGCCACGCAGGGTGGGATTGTGCACCAAAAGGTTGCGGAGTGGAGGAAAATTCTATTTTCGTATTGTGAGTAGTGTAACCAATCTCTTGTTGCGCCTGTCTCCAGAGATTGAGCCAGATTTCTCGAGTTTGGCGGTAGTGAAAGCGTTTCTATCGCGTTGTGAGCGTGGAGAGTTAGGAGCAATGCTCTGGTTGCACGGGAGCATTGCTCACACCGTGGATCGAGTTGTGGCTTGTTGGGGTGTGGCGCGGTGGCGCGGAGGTGCCCATGACCTGAGAGAAGGAAAGATCGATGGCTGCCCTGCCGGCAGTCACCGGCGGGCAAGCCCTTTATTTGGGGTTGCTACGTGGCCACTCGATGGGCGTGATAACACAATTCACGAAGCGAAGCGGCCTACAATTTTTTCGTTACGCCCGTTGTCTTACAAGGGTGCAGAACGGAAATTAATATACCATTCTATAGTTTTTTATTAGACCGCACAGAAGTCAAGTTTTATTCCGATTGCTACATTCCGAGATCAAATTTTGATGTGCATCTATGATAGAAAGAAGGCTATAAGGCTACCCTTTTACAGAGTACAATCTAAGGGTATTCTTTGAATACAGTTGGTATGCTCGTGGGAACGATAATGCTCCTGCCCACACGTGGGTGCAAGTTGTATCTCGTAGAATCCCCCGTCCGGCACCGTCGCTACGTTCTGACGTGTTCTCTGGCGTTGGCAAAGGTTCTACGAACCATCTTATCTTCTGGGCTTCGAAGAGGTTAAATACGAATTCCTCACGCACATACATACGAAGGTATCTCATTTGCAGGAAAGAAAGGTTAACCTTCCGTCCTGAGGGCCGCGCAATTAAAGCGCAGCTGAGAGCGATTTTTTCCCCCTGTACGCCGCCTTGTAAGACAGGATAGAAAAATAACGTCACGATGATAACAAGTGGTTCTTGCTTCGCGTTTGTGTCTCAATTCCCTCTGGGTACATTGCCGGGTGCGGAAGCTCGGCTACGAGGGCCGCGCAAGATATGGACGTCATGTAGTGACCAAAACCTGACAAAGCTTTCGAGACGTGTCTTCTTGTCCACGAGTTGCGTACTGTCTGCGTCTACGATGGTTTCAATGCTTCCTCAGTTGTCGGATGCATCCGTGAATATCGACACGGAAAGATTTGGGGATAAAGGTATGTTTAACCATGAGTCGAAGAATTCTGAGTAAGAAATGTTTCTCCAAAAGATGTATTAACCTCTCGGAATGTTAATCGTTTGTCCCTGTTACTCCAGAGTTGAAGGTTAGCGCTATCAACAGTAAGTCACTCCCCCCCGCCTCTCACATCCGGATTCCGGACCACGTGTGGTACATCCGAAGAAGAAAGCCCGCGCGACTTTGTCATACAATACAGGAAACTGAGTTCTGACCAATGACTCACACCTTCGCTTTTCTTTTTGGCGTGATTACTGTTGGGGCTAAATGTATCAACTCCGTAATGTTCTAGAGGTGAAGCAAAATGTACGCAATAGATTGACACAAAGACCAGAGCTCTTGCCATATTTTTTCCAGTTAACGCTACATGACGCATTGACGTTTAATCCGGATACGCTTGACGGAGGACCAAATGGAAGTTTACGTTTTGAGCTTGAACGTGAAGGAAATCGAGAGCTACAAGAAGCACACGAGGCGATTGAATCCATACGTGCTCTGCAACGTCAAGATATGAGTTACGCCGACACTTGTGCCTTTGCTGGAGCGGTTGCTGTGGAGATCACAGGAGGTCCTCGCATTGTGATTCAGCTTGGGCGAGAAGACGCCAAAGATGCGGATCCGGAGGGGAAGAGCAACCTTTTCAAGCCAGGAGCTTCGGCCAGTGATCTGAGAACGGCTTTTGAGTCTGCTGGGCTTAATGGTGCTCGAGATGTAGTCTTGCTCCACGGAGCGATTGGTTCCCTTGCTGACATCGGTCAAAGTCGAACGGAGAAAATGAAAGAGGTGGCAGTCGACGACGAGGACGAAGAGCAACTCGAGGACCTGGACGACGTGACGTATGGAAAGGTCACGAGCACAAAACGGGGAGCGGTTCTGGTTTCCTCCAATGTCTCGCAGCTAACTCTTGGGGGAGAAAAGTTCAGCAACGCATATCTTAAAGCAATCCTGAAAGCAAAGGACCTCAATCAGCTTTCCCAACGCGATCAAGCTATTCTTGGCGACAAATCAATGTTTGCCGAGGTACAGAAGTACGCAGGAAATAACGGGAAGTTCACGAACGATGTTGCTGATCTATTCCAGCAAATATCTCTTCTCGGAAGCTCCTACGAGTCTCTCAAACTTCAGAGTTAGCTTTAGAATCAACACTGGTCGCATCTTCCCTTCTTGCTCAATTTCTACCGATTTTGAAGCCTCGCACTTAGGATAGCCCCACAGGCTACCGCGCGACTCCAACACGCGCACCTCCAACAATCTTCTCTTTACATGTTTCTCGGTTAGTATCTTTTGACAAACGGTATTGATGATGTCTTTCAGGCTGTCGAAGTCTTCAAAGCGAGATTTAGGGTGGAATACCCACCTGCTCGTCTTCTTGGATATATTCGTTCTGTCCACATGGTTTGATTTGCGCTAGAACCTGGTTCAGCTAATGACAAGACCTAACCCTGAAGCTAAGGACGCGCCAAGTAGACGGAAGGTCTCACCAGTTACTGTTTTCCCACTCTTGCGATTCTTGTTCCAGACTGACGTCCAAGTCGGCGATAAATCCAGAGCGTAAAGGAGTGTCTTCAAAGATCGCTTTAAGAAAGTGCTCAACTTCTTCTCGACTGATTAACCCATTGTACTTGCCTGTTCGATACGATTGTACTATATCTTCCATGCGAGCACTAAGGACCTCGCGAATTATTTCAAGTTTCTGTTGAGATCGACGCAACTGAGCAACAATTTCTGGAGGATCCGCGTTCCCTCTAAGTGTTTCCATTACCTTAACGGAACTCATCAAACTATTAACATTGTCGTTGGCATCTCGCAGAATCGCGTCTATCTGCTCACATCCATCAGCACTTATTTCTGGGAGGGCGATGACTTCTTTCATTAGATTTGTTAGGTATTTCTGAAGCAATGTACTGGCAGCGATTTCAGCAAGCTCTGTCGGGACAATTTCTGAGAAAACGTGGATAACTTCTCGCATTGCATTGAATGCTCCAGATAAGGCTGAGCTTCTCTGTATGCGAGTCAGAGTTCCGTAGGCCCCTAAAGATCCGTTTCGACATGCTGCGTTAAGATTCTCTATCAATCTTTGCTCGGCTGTACGGCGCACGATAACCATTACCTTGTTGGCAGCTTCTTCTAATAAACGCTTCTCGTTCTCCAGACCGTTAGAACGCATGAATTTATCCATCGATTGACGACAAGCGTGAGCAAGCATTAAGCAATCATTGTAGTGCAAAGCCTTCAGTCTCAAACTTGCGCGAATATCAGAACTATGCTGTATTGGAACGTCTTCACGATATGCCCGTAAACATTCTATAGCCGCAGCGTTGAGAGCATTTCCAATTGACGTTGAACCGCTTCGAATGGCCTTGTCAGCGTCCGCACGTGTGGAGAAAAAGACATCATGTACAGTAAGTGCAGTGCGAGTGATGAGACACGGTGGGAAATAATCTGACGGGCGTTCACTGCGTGGGATGTACTCCGTGGCGGAAAGAGGGCATTCAACCATTTCGTTGTCATCATGTCTGGCTTCCGAGAAGGACCCGATTACGGTCCGTGCCTTCAACACAGCCTGTGCTCTGCATTCTGCTCCAGTAGCCTCCTCTAACGTGCTTCTATCTAACGATAGTTTAAATGAAGTAGCCCCACGAGCTCTCATAGCCTCTTGGAGTACTCTTGCGCAAGCGCAAACAGCCATGATTCTTGACCGCAGCATTTCCGGAGGAACAAAACTGCTTGTAGGCGTTCGAAGGTTGTTGACAACAACAGATGGAGGTAAAACTTGTGCAGCAAACCATGGCTGCATGGCTACTGCGAGTTGTCTCGAGTACTCAGGACCCACTACGTGAACGCGAAATACATCGTAGATCCTCAACGCTCTGGCTGCTGTGTTAGAGATATCCAGATGTTGCGACATGGCGTCAATGTCATCTTCAGAGACAGTTTCCAAATCATCTACATCAAACTCTAGAAGCTCTGAAGAATCTTCTACACCTGCTGACCATTCCAAGCTCACATTTTGATCGGTAGAGCTCTCAAAGAAAACTGTCGCCTGAGCAAGACTTCTCGCCACCTGATGGCGAGTCAGCTCCCGTATAATACCTTCGATAGCCTCTTCCAGCATTCCGGATCTAGCCAGGGCAGCTGACGAATCGTCAACGGAAACAGAGTTCATGTGCGAGCTAGCGTGAGTGCGGCCGCGAGCAATTATGGAATTCAGGCGGACTTCGAAGGTGTCCATGTACCGAGCTTTCATTAACGCAATGGCTTCATCTGCCCTTTCATGAAGTTCGCTCGCCATGCGAGTTAATTGAGGATAGGTGGAATCCGATGCGATGTCTGCAGTATCTTGCAATTGAGAAATAGCTTGCTGAAGTTGTGGGAAAGAGGCTCCAGCAATGTGATCAGAAACTTCTAGAGCCCGAGCTACCTTCACGAAAGGGACGAGTTCTATTGATAGAAGATCCAAAACCTCCTTCTTTTTGGTGTACAAGTGGGATCGCTCGTTCATTTGCTGAGTTCTCTGTGTCACTTCGTCAAGGGAGTCACCGAGCATCTCAATCATTGTGTTTATCTCCGATGCCTTCGTGAGAAGGGTTTCATGTTTAGCTTTCGAACCTGAAATGAATTCTGGTGCGGTTTCAATTGCCTCCTTGACCCTTTCCTCTGCGCTCCGTAGAGAGGCCAGGCAGCGCTCCTCCAATAATCTTGCCGGCTCACCGCCTCGCAATGCCTCATCAAGAATGCGGGTAGCGACCATGATATCATATCTGAATGTGCTCTGCAGAAGGCGTGTGAGTGAGAGCGATGGCTGTTGAGCAAGAACAGAGCAGTGCTGCATCTACCGAAGGTATCGCTTGAAGGGCGCACGCGCAAAAAGCCAGACCGTTTTTGATGCCAGGTATTAAGGGTAGAGTCATGGGTGACGTTGGGTGCATATGAGTGGAGCGCTTTATTTCGCGAAATCCAATGTCATGAGGCCCTCAGGTGTCGCGGGATGCAAACCGCAGCCTTCTTCCACAGTGGGAGCCAGTGCCACTTGTGTCGAACGCTGTGTGGCGCTTCACTATATCTTCTCTCCCCTCCCACATACCGCGGGCTCGGTCTCGAGCGTTGACGTGACTTCCACGCCGTAGGGGCACTTCTTCAGCGAGCAATCACCCATTCGTGACTTGCCCACCGTCTCGCTCTCGCACTCCCCAAATGTATGCATTCGACAATCAGCTTTTCGTAACGCGCAAGTCTCGAGCGAAGCCTTGTCCCACCTCAGCACCTGGTTTTCTACGTTGCCAACCTTCCCCAACGAAGCACTCCGAACGGCGAGTCTACCAAACTTTTTCTTATCGGCGCTTCATTCGCGTGTCAACCGTTTGACGTTCTTCATCCCTTCTCCTGCTACCTTCGCAACCTCCCGCGACCCTCTCTGTTGCCGTTCCTCTCACTTGTACACACGCGTAATGAAATGCAACGCCAGAGCGCTTCAAATTCTGTTGTCTCTGATTCCATTGCGAGCAAAGCCGCTGCGAGTGGATTTGTACCTCCATCATGGTCAGACCTCTCCCAAGTTATTCAGGCCGCTGTAGGGCTATGGGCGTTTATAGTCGTGCTTGCTATCGCTCGTGCAACATTCCGTCGCTTTTTGCAAACGGAATACTTTCGAAAACTGAAAGAGAGACAGAAGGACCTTCCTAGACACTCTCAACACATACTTTATCGCGCAGCATGCTTTTTCCGCAACATACGAATTATGCTTGTTCGCAACCGATATCCTGAAACCACGTCTGCATTCTTATTCGGGTTGCCGAGATCTGTTGCAGGTCTTATTGTTTGCGTACTATACATCGTGGACACCTACGTCAAGGGGATACCAACTCAGTTCTACGTCTTTCAATTCTGCTATGGCATCGCCATTTCGGTTAACTTCATGCTTTCTTTTGCCTATGCCGAAAGACCACTGCTGTTTGCATTCAGTTTGCGCACAGTTATAGAAGCCCTCTCAATTCCAAGTCTTCTTTTCTCTTCTGGTGGTCGATGGCTCAACTTTAACTTTCTCCAAGCCTACTGCATTTTGGGCGAATGGTATATGCTAGAAAAACATGATATCGTCATGAGAAATACATCAACTCTGACTCGTTTGCTCATCAACCTCTTCCTTCAACTGCTTACCTTTCTTTTTGTAACCTCGTGTGGTGTTCAGTTTTTCGAACTTCTTGGAGACCCGTCCCAGGTTCTGCGCTCTGAAACGTTCCAGATTACCTGGGCCAACTCCGTGTATTTCGCAGTCGTTACCTTGATGACAGTCGGGTATGGCGATTTTGTACCGTATACCTTGTTTGGGAGGATGTGGATTGTATTTCATATAATATTTGCGGCATATCTTGTGTCGCGGGAAATCTCGCTTCTTATAGATGCACTTAAGAGCATGCGGAGAGGCGGGGGCTCATATGTCAACTCCAGTGGCACAGATCATGTAATTGTCACAGGAAAAGTGAAGTGGGAGTTTCTACAGCAGTTTGTAAAGGAGTTTCTGGCAGAAGGTTCCAATCTTGATACTCGCATAATTGTTCTAACTTCGAACCCGACATGGAATGATGATGAGTGGCATAAGTTTGTCTCTCATAATCCTTTGTTTGACCACCATCTTATGTATCTTGATGGATCAGCTCTCAAGATGGATGACCTTGGAAGGGCGCAAGTTGGCTCTGCGAAGGGCGTTTTCGTTCTGGCAGACCCCCACCGCCAAGATCCATACAGGGAAGATTCAGACATTTTGAAGGCAGTTCTCACTATCAGAAACTACTCTGGCCAAGTTCCAATATATGCGTTGAACACGTTAGTTGAGTCATCGTTCCAGTTTGGGATCGCTGCAAAGAAAATACAACGGGTTGGAGTTGCTGAATTATTGTATGACAATACGTTTAACGGACAGAGCATTCCTCCCTCTCCAACACCGTGGTCGTCGCCTCCTGATCGGGGCCCAGCGCCTAATCGAAGTGAAGTGTATATGAGTCAAGAAGATCTATTGACATTTGCAAATGCTGAACAGCGCCAAGGTAATGTTTTAGCATCCAATAACCACGGGATTCATCCTTCCGAACTAAGACAGTTGCAAGGCAGTGATGAAGGAAGTATTGATGAAGGAATACTAACACCGAGAACGCGCAGGACACGAAAGCGAGAACATCGTGTGAGCGAGAGCTTATGTATGCAAGAAATCGAGACTGTTTTGTTAGCAGAGAATATGTTTTGCAACGGGCTCAGCACACTGATAGCCAACGCCACGCTTCGCATAGCCCCCCAATCAAGCCGAAATGATAGACCTTGGCTTGTAGAATACAAGCTGGGCGCAGAATGTGGGATTCAAGAGTTCTTGGTGCGCCGGGAGATGGATGGTCTCAAGTATGGAAAGATTGCGACAATTCTGCAAGATTACGGCCTCATCCTGTTGGCTGTGAGAGAGAACTCCAAAGACGATTGGTCTGTCCTCAAAACGGACACAATGTTAAAAGGCGGAATGTCAACAATGACTATGACGTATCATGATCCTATTGTTATTGACCGAATCGCAGATTTAGCGGCAAGATACATTGAGAAACATGTCCGTGCAAAGGTGAGATATAATTCCAGTTCCTACGGCAAAAGAAACAGAAGGAACTCAGATCGCCCAGGAAAGAAGTTTGAAACACATACCCGTTCTGTTTCAGAGGGCGCCCCGAGCGACGGTTTGGCTTTACGTCGTGAGGCAAAAGCCGATCGAGTCAAGCGATTAAATGCAGCAACATCCTCAGAATCTGAATCGCGTATTGATTCTCCAGCTCCTGTGCGTGACCTAAGGCCAAAACTTGGTCGTAGTAGTGGCCAAAGAACTAAGAATATTGGACAGTTACCTCTGTCGCGGTCGAACTCAACCTGTACTGCTGGTATTCTCAAGAAAACTGAATCCGGAGAAGCCGGTGAAGGTCTGAACCTTCCTCACAACTCCCATGTGCCGCTGGAGAGAAAGGACGGTGATGCAAAGAAGTCGGAAGGCACGTCAGTGGTACCAGTGCCGGTAACTCAAACTACCGTGGAGAAACCTGTATACACCAGTGTTGACAAGCTTCCGGCTGCACTCAGAGGACATGTGATTATTTGCTTGGAAGGTGAGAGTCCGCTTCTCACTGTAGAAGCTCTTCTTCGGCGAATATGGATATCAAGAACCGGGCAAAAGAAGAAAGCACCCGTGGTCGTCATTCATCCACGTTTCCCTAAAACCTATGTTCGAACTCTGCATAGAGAAGGAGATCACCTGTTCCTTCTGCAAGGAAATTCGCTTTCACTTGAAACGTTGCGACAAGCCCAATTTCAGAGTGCAAGAGCCGTACTGATAATAACTTCAGAAAGTGATGAGGCGAAGGGCCAGGGTTCAACTGATTCAAAGGCTATCTTTACGGTGATGACTCTTGATTCGCTTCTTGCCGGTCGAGATACGTTTGTATGTTGTATTCTAGATGCGGAGGAGTCACTGCAACTGCTAAGGGCACCGAGGCAGCCAAGAAGAGTTGGCGTTAACCTTGGGGAGCAACGTGAACCAGATGTGTTCAATTTGTCTGCTTTCGAACGATCTGCGATATCTGGAGGGCCGAAGCGAACCACCTCATCTACAGGGTTTGTTAAGAGCAGATCGTCGACTCCTTTTACCTCAGAGTATGGCGCTTTCGCTCCGTATGGGACATTCGGACACAGTTTCGGAGTTCACGAGGATAGTCATCGAAGTTTTCCCAGCAGAAGCGGAAAAGCAATGAAACTACGTTTGAAGGGGATGTCAAGATCCAACAGTATGCGAGTTGATGGCGATTCGAGTGACGAAGAATACCAATCTGGTCTGGAATTGTATCGTTCATCTGAGCAACACTATCATATTCACTACCATCAGCAAATGTCGAGAGAAGAATTGTACGAGCGTCAAAGATACGCATCGGGAGAAATGGTAATTTCCTCATTATTCACTGCGCTCTTGGCTCGTGACTATACTGATCCGGGGTATATACGGTTGATACGTCAGCTGATTGGAGCGTCATCATCTTCGGGAGGAAGCTGGATCCGCCAAGTCGAGATTCCGGAGTCATGGACTCGGGCGAAGAATGAAATTGATGGAAGAACGTACAGAGACACTTCTATCCGATTACTGAAGATGGGATGCATTGCTTTGGGGCTTTATCGTTCAGGGGACGCTCCTGTTCGAATCGAGACTCAGAGCGACCAATGGGAGCGACGAGCTGACGAAGTAGTGTATTACGAAGAGGAGGATATTTCTCGACTTCGAAGAGATGCTGAGTCAAGAAGTGTGGCATACCGAATCGTCGACCGCGACGAGTACGCCAAACGTCTACACGGTCGGGTGGCTGTTGGTCGGGGGGCCCATGAGATTCCAATCGGAAAACGATCAAATGACGATGGAGGAACTTCTTTCCATGAGAGGTTGGCCGCCGGGGGGCAAGAGGACGATGCATTCGATCGCATGTACTACACTTGTCCAACCACCAGGCGCAAAATATACTACAAGGAAGCCATGGATGGAGCGAATGTTCTGCCCTATGTTTATAGTTGCCCAGAGCCTTATTCGTTGGTTGCTTCTAGCGACGCTGTTTTTGTGCTATGTGATCCAAAACGAGAGCTTCCAGCTAACTGGGATGAAGATTAAAGAACTTTGCTAAGATAAATAACACATCTAACTTTTATCTGCGAGGCATAAGAGGGAAACCATATGAACAAATATTTCAGTGCTCTAAGCGTGCTACTGATTGCTTCTTCTCCACTGTATCATGTAGACGATTGTGATACGCGGTGCCATGCGTTCTAAGAGTAGGGGGTTTACTTCATATCCCTGTGGAAAGAAACTCACGGTGTTGATACGTGGTTAAGAGCACCACTGACCGCCGGTAACGCGGTGTTGCTAACATCCTTGGGCATGAAACCCTATCTTCAACGTTGGTTCCCCATATGCTCGAGCTCGCTGAAGAATCTGTCCGCATCAGGTATGGCTTTCAGCAATAAGGGACCAATTTTGAGAGGGTGCCCCATCGTCGCGAAGTTTGTTTTCATGCAATCAACATACGCCTCAGAGTTTTCGTCACAATCCTTCGTGTGCCATCGGTGAAGCAGCCCTGGTTCAACAGCTCGAAAAGCTACAAGGTTTGAAGTGTTTCTTATGAGTTCGAATTGGTATACATCTTCTGAACCCCAACCCTGAAATCTTGTCTCGGCATCATCATATGCCCCAACCGCCTCAAAGTCTCCTTTTCGTATGCATGTCATTCCAAAGCTTGTTCTTCTCCAAAACCCGTTTCTTTCGATGATCGCTGGTTTAGAGTTCCCATAAGGATAGAGGCTGTAAAAGACTGGGTAATAAACTTGAGCTCCCAGTACACTATTGTGTCGACATCGGTCAAGGAATGAAGGAAGGACAATCATATCAACATCGCAATGCAATAGAATCGCAATATCGTTCGGGACTAGTCTTGCCGCCTCTCGAAGTGCCACGCCTCTTGAGAATCGGTGATTCTTGTCGCCGTTGTTTTCGTGAAGTATCACACGTCTTTCTTCTTCAGGGTGCATGGCGAATATCTCCTTTTTCAAAGAACTCACATCTAGGAAATCCTGCGTATCGCCTCTCAAAACGGACACAACGAGAACTATGTTTTGCTTATACTTCGTTCGAAGAAGCAAGAAGTTAATTAAAAACAGTCTTAACCTTGTTGTCCGTGATTTGTATGGGAGCAGTATATAAACGGTGTCTGTTGATAGCGGAGCTGATATAGATGTTGAGCAGCCTGAATTGAAACCTTTGGACACTAGTAGCGAATAAGTTCGATTCTCAGGGTCGTGTTGGGAGCCATAGTTAGCGATATATTGGAGACCTCGCAGTCTATCCAAACGGTGGTGCACGTAGTGCAGTTTGAGCAATGATGTTGGACTGTTGTACGGAGTCGTGTGATCAGCTTTTATGTTTAGACTTGCTGCCGCGATTGCTTGCACATATGAGAGATCTAGTGCTAGTTCTCTTGCGTACTGTGGGACATTCCACTTCATATCTGACCATGCTGGATACAGAGCCTCTGAAACCAATGTGTCCCACACATCCTCTTGGAAGCGATTTTCGAAGTCGTTCTCAATCCGCCCGCGTTTCTTCTGTTCCAAGACATATGGATCAAAGCTTACCAGAGTTGTCTGCGGATTCTTGAGGCAGACTGAAAGAGGATACTTGTCATCCTTGCTGAGCGATCTGCGAGAGAGAAAGACCAACAGAACGCAAAAGGCGACGAACAAAATACGGAATGAGACGTAATTCTTACCAGGAACTGTCTTCCTCCACCGGCGGAGAACTCGTTTTGCTGGAACAGTGGAAACGCCAAGAGGAACGTTTACGTGCATCGGTGTCTACAATACGTCGCTTAAGTTGGCAGGCATGGGGAAGAGAGAAACACTACTTTTTGTGGTAATATAAGCTCGTCACTACTTGATGACGATTTGGCTTTAGTTCGCCATTTTGTGTAATTCTTCTGACGCGGACGGGACAGCGAAACTAGAAAGTGGCCCTATAATACCACGAGTCCCATTCGTGGCTATTTCATGGGCCATCCTCTTTGAACAAAACCTCTTTGAGCAGATAGGGATAAAAGGCTACGAAGTCTTTGTAAACAAGCTACAGCACGGCTGTTCCGAACTTGTGTTAGGTTAAACTTGGTCAAGAACTTCATTATCAAAGAAACGGATTTGCTGTCGAGTCCCCGACGGAGGCCAGCACTTTTCATCATCAAGTGTTGTCTGAGAACACGACCAACACAACCATGGCTAAAAGCGTTGATTTTCAACCTCTCTTTCTTCGTCTAGCCTTAAATAACGTTCATATCGCTCAAATGCCGTTCCAAAACCTCAAATCTTTCCATGATTGTTGTTGCTGCTGGATCCGATAGAGCTCGTAGCTTACTCTTACACAGAGTAATGGTCCGTTGGACTTTGTCGCTTTCTGACATTGCCGTCGTTTGCTGAGCGATCTTCATGCTTCTTCGCTCCCGATTCCATGCAGAAATGGCTCTCTCTGTGGCTTCTAAAAGGTGGAACTGAGCTTCATTGTCTGACCATGACCATGGTGAAAGGCCGGAAAGCTGACTGCTTTCCATCATTTTGCGGTACCCTTCTATGACGTCACATAATGGAATTCCGATGCCCTTCATGGTGGAAACTACCCAGTCATCAATATCGCCCCACGGGCCATGATTTCTGTTCTCAAAAGCCAAGAGTTCCATAACCTCCATGACAAAACTTACGGGGAAGACAAAGTCGCATGGATAGAATTCTCGTCCTAGCTTATGCACTCGATCTGCCACTGCTGAAGGAGTACTTGAGATGTCAAACTCCCTCTGTATAATTTCTCTCCACAGACCTCTAACATAGGCATCATCCCTGTGTGAGCCACATCTGAAAGCTTCCAGACATGCCTCATACAGATTATAGGGTCGTGCGTATCTATTGAAGAGCGTAGACAAGTTCAATATACCCGCATCTAGCTCCCTGAGCGCCTCATTGACTTTTTCGCTGGGCGGGTGATGCCGTTTCAATTCTTCCTTGACTCGCAACTGCACTTTGGCTACATCCATGAAATCTGTGATCTCCGCCAGCAGCAGATTTGCTCTATTGTCCCCTTTCGATAAAGCTGTCTTTGCGCTGTGGAGGGCACACGAAAGTTGATTCAACCGATCTACTAATCCCATATCACTGTCCGACTCACAGAGGTTTAGCAACACTCCTGCTGCTTCAAGGTACCGTTCATGTCGCGCGCAATACTTCCATAGAACATCCCATGCTTGTTTTTCTTCCAAGAACCGCTCTAAGTTAGGTGATAATTGTGCTGTTATCAAATCTCTCCCCGACTCTGTCTGTAACAAGAACTCGTACAAACTTTGAAGAAAGACTTCCGACTTGGCCGTCAACACTGTCTGCATGATAGCACCTTTCAAAGCAGGTTTGCGTTCGTGCTGCATATCTACGAAGCTCTTCAATACTTCCAAAATGTATTTGTAGGCTTGCTTCGCTCGGTCCTCATTTCCCTTAGCTTCAGCAGATTTGCCTATGGTTAAAGCGACATCGATGAATGGCAGTTCCCCTTGGACAGCTTTGAAGTCTTCGCATAAAGAAGGAATATCAAATATTCTATCTGGAACTTGCTTAAACATTTTCGCTGCCTCTTCTGCCATCTTCAGAGCTGTGGTCCAAGTCAAAACCGGACCTGAGGCCATCGCGGTCATTCCCAAACGCGAATCATAGGCTCCATCTATTACTTCGGTCTGTGGTGCCTCAAACTGCACATTAGTAACGCTTTGTACCGCTTGTTTCAAGAGAGCGAGTGCACGGTGGAGGTCGACGTCGGCATCTCCGAAATAGCTAGGGCAGCGATCCTGTAGCATGCGTCCGACTGTCGACACGGCAGTCGCTCCGTCACGGTAACTACTAAAGATGGCTTCAATCAGAGCCGATGACAGCACCCGGCCTTCTCTAGAAACGACAAGATCACAGAATCTCATGGTCGCCAGGAGCTGTCTAGTTTCCGATGGCATTGAAACTGCGAGCCTATGGATTTGATGATCCGACAAAATCATTAACAACGCTAGGCCTTCAGTACTCCGAGAGATGAGGCTTTGAAGGGAGATGATTGACTGTGCCTCTGCTCGACGAGCTTCGCTTGTCTTTTTTAACTGATACAGACCCCTGTGAACTATATTTTGCTCTCGGCCATGGCCATCACGATTCAAGAGGGTGGTCCCGGAGCGCCCGCTTGGAGAACTGTCAAGCATAGGATCTTCACCCTTTCCCTCGTCTCCAAGGTCTTTTTCCACATCTGGAAGCATCATGTCAGAGGGATATTTCTCGAGAAAAGCAATCAATGAAAGAAGCTTCTCACGTATACTAGTTATCACCTCGCGAGAAGCACTCAAGTATTGGTAAGCGTTCGGGTCCGGATCAGCGGTGATTCTCTGCGTCCATATAGGATGAAGTATCTTAGCAAGATACCATGTCAATCCGTCATGAGCTCCTGAAAAGCGAGGTAACGGAGTAGAATGAATTGATGGGCGTCCAATGTCAAAACCTCCCGAAGCACTTGAATCTCTCACGTATCCATTAGATGTATATTGGATTCTTTCTCGACTTTCTCCTCTTAGTGCCTCATTTCCTTTCTGAGATTTTCCGAGTTGCATTTCGCTCCCATAGGTATAGAAGACTTTGGCCGCCGTTGTAGATAACTTTGGGTTTGATATAGATATCTCTAGGCACACGGAACAAGCCTCAACAGCGCCGTGTCGAGTGAAGAAGGCGCCTATGTCAGCGTGGGATCCGCCACCTGCTGATAGAATTTCGCGCAAGCGATCGATTGGTTGTACTCTCTCATACAAATGCATAGCGCTGGAAGTCAAAACCCAGAACAGATTCGGCGCTTCGTGAGAGTCACTAACGGCGGACTGCGAATCTGGTGAGATTCCAGCTATCGCAAAAGTTCTTTTTGGAGCCTTCTGACGAGATCCAAAACCATCATATCCGCTTCCTGTAGCTACGGGAGTTTCAACGTTCTCTGAAGGGTTGTAGGACCTGCTTTCATCTGCAGAACCTAAAGAAAAATCGAAAACCACCTCTGCGGTCTTCATGGTCGTTGGGCGGGCATCAGATCCTGAAAGACCCGCCGCTGTCAAACCAGCATCCGGGAAGATGGTTATCAACCGATCCGACTCATTTTCGCGAAGGTCAGCAAGAACTGCAGTCCCATTTTCACACCATGCCATATGCACACAAGGTCTCGTTGTCTTGATATTCTTATCAGGGCTCGGTCGGAAAGAGACATACCGTAAAGTTTTCGGTTTGATCTTTGAGTTCCTGGCTGAACGATCAAGTCTACTCGACACTCCGCAAACAGAGTAGTATATTCGCTCTCCAAAGGAAGTTACAAGAACCAATTGTACGGAGTTGGATGCGGTGGGGGAAACTGTATGAATGGAAACAAACTCTCTGTCATTGGAAGGTACAGAGAAAATGACGCTTTTAGCTTCTTGCTTAGCGTTAACGGTTGCAACACAGTTAGCACCAGCACTGATGTCATAAACACCGATAAGTCCATTCTGAGATAAAGTGTACAAAGCGTTCCCCTCAAGAGCAAGATCCACAATACCATCAGAGCGGGCGAAAAGGGATTTGAAGGCTGATGGCAAGAACATATTGACAAGTTTTGAGGTACCATGAATGACCTTTCGAGCGCGCTTTGTTGGTCTTCCGCTTATCAAATCGATCAGATTAGAATTTGTTCTAGCGTCGTATACAAACTCGTGAAGTGCACCATCCGCGCCGGCCATGAATATCCGTCCTTCTGGAGTGGCCACGATTTTAAGCATCATGACGTTGTCCGTAGGGATGGATAGGTGCGTAGGTAGCAGACTTACTTCACCGCTTTTTGAAAAAGTCACCCCCAATAGCGTAACTTCGACTGTGGTTGCGACAGCGACCAGATACCGAACGGACTCGACGAATACTCCTTTCCGAGGCGGTACAAGCGCAACAGAAACAATTATTTGTGATAATTCTTCGAACACGAAGAAGTCATTTGCAACGCCTTGTGAAGGGCTGGAGGCATAGGCCCAGAGAAAGAGCTTTGAGTCGATGGTGAGCCATGCGCGATTGATCTGCGGAAAAAGACCCATGTAGCTCCTGTACTGAATGTTATTGTATTGATCTGTAAAGATTGACGGGAGTGGTCTCATGGACTTGAGCTGCACACCCGGGTCCGCTACTTTGTGGTTGGCGTGATGAGTGCCCGCATTACGAAAGTATTCATCTGCAGTCTCCCAACCAGAAGTAGATGTACGGTAAACAGTGAGAGCCTCATCGACAGAAGCCGAGGCTTCCGCGAGAGAGTTCATTTGTAGACTACAAAAGGGAATAGAGCGGTTGCGGATCACTTTCGTTCTGCGTGGAAGAGCAAAAGGGGAGTAGAATTATGTCGCAAAGAATCCAGTTGTCTGCTCTTGAGCTTCTCTTTTACCTTGGTTGCAGTTGATAAAAAAGTCCTACGAACGAAGGACTGTGGTTGATGCGGATCACATTTGGTTGCGGTGGATTTCAAAATACTTCAAAAACGACCCTCACAATTATCTATTATATTCATTTATTTATCTAGCAAGGCCTCCCCGTTTCGGTACCGTCGGTACTTCAGGCGAACCAAAACAGAAGACCGAGGGTTGTTTGCTGATTCACAACATCGCGGAGAACAGTTAGGTTTATATTATATCGCTTCTGTTATCGGGGCTTTACCAAAGGTAAGGGTTACCTATATCATCGTGCCGAACAAAGGTTTCGATCTCTGATCTCTGGATTTTACTTGAACGGGTAAACTGCAACTTCGAGTTAGACGTTGCGAAGCCAAGTTGTACCATATTTGTCTCAAGCTTGTCACGGTGTCTTGACCAAGTGACCCACTTCTAAACTGCGTCCGCTTCGTCTCGTTGAAAAGCTTGCGCCACAACTATTTTCTTTGCGCGAGAGGAGACGAACAAGAGTTCAATGGATGCTACGAGCATTTGCTTCCATTACACACTTTCATTCGCTACAAGATTCAATATTTAAGATCCCCACATGGAACCGCTTACCCGCGTCGTGTTCACTTTCCCCATCTATGCTCTGGATACTTTATCTGGAGATGACATTGTTGTCGCTGGCGGCGGCGGTCGCATGAAGAGCGGGATTCCAAATGTTTGCGTAAGTTAAATATACAGTTGCATCCAAGCCATACAGCCGAACAATCTAACGACATGCAAAGCGCAGGAAGTTTTAAGCTTCGATGAGAAAGAGACAACACTTAGGCCTACTGCTACAGTAGAGCTTCCGGATGCTGCCGTAGCTCTAGCAACACATGAAAGTATCATTCATCTTGTCATCGGACCTGGTGTTAAGGACTACAACTATCTGCGTGGAAAATTGGTCCCAGTTTCTTCTTTCCATCACGATCTGCAGGTATCCACCAGTCAGGAGCAGACCGCCATTTCAGCCTCCGAAGACGCATCAACTCTTGTCATAGCCTCTGATGATGGCCATGTAGTTGTGCTCCGGCTGGAACGCTTCGAACCAATTTTCAGCGGTCAGATCCATACGAATGGAATCACGGATCTATGCGTCAACTCTGATGGTTCACTGGTTGCCACTACTGGCCGTGACAAAGCAGCTCACATATGGAGAAGTCGTGATGGAGAAATCTTGCAGACACTGAAACCAATAATGGCCTCCTCTCATCGTACACATATTCGGGCTGCACGTTTCTGTTCAACTCAATCTGACTTGCTGTTCACAGCAGAGAGTAATCCTCGAAAAGGCGGGTGGATTGCGGCCTGGCGTAAACCAAGTCCATCCGAGACCACTCTTTACTCACCCATCGCAACAGCAAAGGCGTCGTTTGACGCCCTAACTGCAATGAGTGTCAATGCAGAAGGCTCGCTCTTGGCGAGCAGCTCTGCTGAGGGGCACGTTTCCCTCTTTGGTTGGAATGGTACCACATTCTCGAAGAAGTGGAGTACGGAGACAAGAACCCATCTATTCCGGACACCGAAACCACCACATGTTCTTCCGGTCACGGGAATGAGCTTTTCGGATTCTGGAAGGCATGTATTCGCGGCCTCTGCAGACTATACTATTTCAGTTTGGCCGATAAGACTTCCGACCAGTTGGGGCAGATTAAGTCGGCTCGTTCTATGGCTTCTCAGCGCGTTGGTGTTGATCTTTGCAATTCTTATTGCTGAAGACGGGCACCTTCCCGAAGAAATAAGAAGACGGCGGTCGGCCGTCACTCCCTACATGGAACCACATCTGTCGCAAGTGCAGCGAGTTGTCAGACCACTTCTCAGAGAGAGTCATCACGTAATGCAACCGCACCTCGCCGAGTTGCGAGAAAGAACTAGTGTATACATCAACCGCTTCTCTGAGCAAGGCCACCCAATTCTCGAGGCCGTTAGTAAGGTTTACCAAAGACTTGCTTTCGAGAATGGTGACGGCCGAAGTTCTCAGGAATCCTTAATGCCAGAGTCAGCAACCGTCGGAGACTTTGTTGATTTGTCTGCAAGTGTTCAAAACAGAAAAAGAAGCTGTAAACGTGAGCGAGAAGGAAAGAAAATTATACTACATGCGTTGAAAACGGAAAAGTTAAGAGACTCAGGTGACGAATCTAGAAATGTACAAGCCTGAAGTCTAGAAGAGGGAACGGAGGATTCCCGCGTTTGTTTGTGATAATGCGGGTATCTCGTTGTTCCCAAGCGCGCACTAGTTGTGGAACTGTTGAATTCTGGCACCGTCATTCTAGCTATATTTCAAAAGCTGAAATCATCATCTGCATGATGTCAATCCCCTGGTGACAGACAGCCTTCCGATCATGTATCATTAACCACAGCCTTTTAGTCGTTCTTGATAGAGGCGTACAAGAAGCGAATAAACTTTCTTGCCGAGAAGAATCCAACGGTTCCACACATGAGGAAAAAGGCATAACTAACGAGCCACATGTAGCCAAAAAAGAAGCTGGCTTGCATGAAGCCTTCCAATGGGGACCGTATGTAGTAGTAGTAGGCACTGTAGACGAAAATATATACACCCACGCTCCCGCCATAAGCGAGACTCGACCACGCCCAGTTGTAGTTTTCAGCTACGAGCTGAAAGTATACCGCAGAGGCTGTTGTAATAACGGTGACCAGCATCAAAATGACAAAGACGATGGCCAGCATTTCATAAACTTGAAAGATCTTGTGTCCCCACAAGGCACCGAACATGAAGTACAGCTCAACATATATCGAGCTAAAAGGCATTAACCCGCAAATGAGAGCCAAGAACGGCGGCCGTCTATACCAAGGGCTCTTGGGGATTTCGCGAGGAATTTTCGTCGTTCTACCAGGAGAATCGTATGGTCGACTTTGATTCTTTCCGATTATAGCGCCTAAGATGGTTAAAGGTATAGTGACCATAGCCCATAGGGCTGCAACAGACGCAATTGTCCAAACCGGAAGAGCACGAGTAGACTTGTAAATCAAGGCGATTGAATTGAGGTAAACCCATATACACGCAGCTGGCCCGCAGAACACACAGACGGTTACCAGGGCATTGCGAACCCATGCGTTGCCGCCCATTTGCTTATACATGTACCCACTTGCAAAACCAGCAATGCCCGCGGTTGCTGCATACAGGAGGACGGCGCTAGTGTAGATGGCTCCCGAGAGAGAGGGTGGAAAACCTCTAATGCACCAAACAGGAGCAGTAAGCAGGACAGACTCAACAGCTGAACGCCTGTTCCGAGAAATGGACACAAAACGGTCAAGGCTGGTGGGAAACGGAACACATCTGCGTACAAGAGCTTCCAGCCATAATCGTCCGACTCGTCTTCCGATTCCAAGGCTTCATATTCTCGAAAGTCCTTGCGAACGACGCGCATAAGAATTGATCCAAGTAGACCCATCAACAGAACGGCAATCAAAACAGCATTCCCAATACTGAACCAGTGGATTTCTCGGTCGCGCACATGGAATGGGTCTCTGTACTTGTCTGCCCGGCGATCAACAGGGAACTCAGTCTGTACACGTACGGAATTGTCAGCGGAGGCGATGTACAGGCAATGAAGGACGTGAGGATGAGACTTACCTCTTGCCATGAGACACTGTAGGAAAAGCGAATATTAGCATGCTGACCGGAAGAAAGCGCAACGGGTTTGTCCGGCGTGGCAGAAGCCTCAATGATATGATTGCCATTGATACTGAAGATGAATTCGATATGAGTGTACAAGTGTATAGTGGCGGTTCCTTCGTCATCAGAAATCTCGCCAACGAAGAGCTTTACCGGTAAGTTGTCAATAAGCATGTCATATACAAAACGCTTTCGGATAGCGTGAATGAAGAGATCCACCTGAGGCGGCGTCAGCGACTGTTCACAGAGCAGGTGATCATGTAATGACTCTCGAAAGGTTACGTTGTACAAGGAGCGTACAAGATGATCGCCCGCAAGCGTTTCTCCCAGCTTAAGAGAACGATGATGAAGTTGTTGCGGTTTACACCACGGTAGCTTTTCATAGAACTCGTAACTCTCCGTGGGCGAGCTGTAGGGGGCGACTTTGTTCACCCACACGTCAATAGCTTGACCATGTTGATACGATTCACCTCGCGTAGCGCCGACCAACGCGTAAAAGAGACATGAGTGCAACAAAAGCAGCGCGAGCAAAGTGGAAACGCGAGGCATGCTTCACTCGCAACACGGGGCGCAACTGCGTTGATAAGCACGTCTCAGGTTGTGTTAGTGCACAGCAGAACAGAGTGCGAAAAGCGCAACGATGCACAGACGCGAGGAAGTGCGACACGAGCGGAGGCGGTAGAACCGTTGTCCGGGCACACAGAGCCAGGTAGCAGCTCAGAATGAGGTCTGCGCCGTCGTATCTAGGCTGTACAAGGGGGGGGGGGCGCTAGTGCTGCAGGTGCCTTTCGTGCGTGTGTGGCCTCAACGAGAACAAGCGTCAAGCACACAATTCACCCAGTTCACTGTCAACAGCGCTAGTTCCCGTCAACCGTCGTCGGTAGCCGTAAACGTCGAGCACTGTCAAGGAAAGGATTCCACAGTTTGTCGAAATTCCGGCAAAAATATATACGTTTCCCAGCAAAAGGGTTCACCCTTTTGGGACGAAATGCTTACAAAGGCTTTGTCTAGCTCAGTTAAGGGCAGTCTACGCGTGGTTCGAGAAATTTACGAGGATTTACAATAGGCTAGCAAACTTAGCGAAAACTTGCAAAGCTTTCGCTATTCACTAGAATCTAGTGCAAAGCTTTCGCTATTTACTAGAATCTAGTGCTCCAGGCACTACGGCTCAAGCGTTACGCTGCACACGCGTAACGGCTGAGCCAAAAGATCTCAGATCTCGCCGAGACAGCGAGATCGTAGGCGTCACGCACAGAAAACAAATGCGGTCGAATTGAGATCTTGACGTTATACGTCAATCCGTATGCGACGGTAATCGCTTGTGGTAAATACAAACCGTCGGCGCACAGCATTGCTCGTAAACATGTAGTAGCCTAGAAGGCTACGCTATGACAAGGATTCACCAACGAACTCGCAAACTCACCAATCGCCTCCTCGCAATATGTGGAGCACTCACAGCTCTCATGGCAACAACCAGGACCCCTCCCACACGAGTGGAACGCGAAAGGCGGTGCTTTGCACAGGTTAATCAGAGACTGAGCGATTCGGAGTTTCGGTCTTGCTACCGTCTTTGTCGCCATACATTTTTCCTGCTTTTGGCGCAATTGCGTCCGTTTCTCTCACAATATAATGAAGAAGAGTATGAATCCGAAATACAAGCGCACCTCAGTGGTTCGGCAATTGAGACCGCAACAAAACTAGGAATCTTTCTCAGATTCATGGCTGGCGCGAGCTACTGGGATCTTATGCTAACATACGGAATCGGAAGGTCAACATGTTATTCAATCTTTCGCGAAGTTTTGACTATTTGCGACTCGTACCTAACGTTTGAAGGTCTGCCTCCAAAAGAAGATATAGCGGCCTACAAACAAAGAGCAATAGATTTTGCCATCTCGAGACGAAACTTGAACTTACTTCCTGGCTGTGTTGGTGCCTTGGATGGCACTTTAATTTTCTTGCAAAAGCCTTCGAAAGAGCTTAGCAACCAACAGTTCTACACGAGAAAAGGTGGTTTCGGGGTGCCTGTGCAGGCTCTGGTGGATGCTAAGTACCGTTTTATTGCTTCTTCGGCTGTCTGTGTTGGTTCTACCGTTGATGCTGTTGCGTTCGCTCACTCTAATATTGGTAGGTTTCTTCAAGAAGAAGGTCTACCAGCAGGTTTTTGGATTGCCGGTGATGAGGCCTATAGATGCACAATGTTCATTGTGACGCCAATTCCAAGGAGTATGGCCCATCGTTATCAAGATGGTTTTAATTTCTGTCTGTCATCGCATCGGGTGCATGTTGAGCAAGCGTTTGGACGCTTGAAAAACCGCTGGGGAATACTGTGGAGACCACTGAAGTTTGAACTGCAGACGTCTTTAATCATTGTTAATACAGCAATGAGGCTGGAAAACTTGTGCATTAACTCTGGTGATGCTGCGCAAATGAATGCTACAGCTGGTGTAGAATTCGAACATGAAGCTCTTCAATGGCTTCATATCTGGCTGGCGTGGTGGGAGAACGGTTTTGATTACTTATTCGATCCGCCGAATGAGTTTGCGGGGTTTGAATCAGATGAAGGTACTCTCCTTAGTTCAACAACAACTTGTTCTGTTGGTTTCGATGATAATTACTCGCTTACGCGTATACGGTTATGTATGATAACCGAGAAGTATCGGTTTAAGCGACCAATGTTCAATTAGCAGAGGTCATGAGTACAACTCTGGTCTCAAGAGCCGCGAGACCTACGTCTGTAAACAGAGAAGTAAAACAAATATCGCCTTCAGCATCCAATAGGAGAAAGCTACTTCTGCTCTGCAGATTTGTGGTGACTACCTTGTCGGAAAACGTTGCAGCGTTCCGGAGTCTTCCCCTCGGTATAGCGATTTTCATTCTGCGTGTTTGTCAACATGGGGGTTTTCCGCCGCAGAAAGTCACGCCAGGTTACCAACGAGCCTCTTCCGGAATGGGAGGACAAACGCTGGCGTTCTCATCTTCGAGCTTGCGCACTTGGTGTTGAACACCACTGCAACTTGTACGTTGAAGTGATCAACAACGAAAGAAGGGAAGCTGACACATACTTCATAGACAACGATGAGGCGCGAGCAAGAAGTCACGCGGAGTCCTCTTTTGAGAACAAACGCATTATTTCCGATCTTGGCGCATTAGCCCCGATTACGAACGCACTTCATCAAAGACCAGAGCCGCTGGCTGGTTATAGTTCTATTGCGACAATCCCGGACCCTGCTCGTTCCGACATCATAACCATCATCTACGCTGCTAGCCGCTTGCAAATGTCATACCTTACGGACATGGTCGAGTTTCTTCGTGAACAGTTCGGATCCTACCATATTGAGCAAATTCAGCAAGGCAGTGTTGATTTATTCCTGCATGTCAATCCAACCGTTCGTGACTCGCTCTCCACCATGATGCCATCTCGTGAGGACGCAAATACTGAGATAGCCTCGGCAGTGAAGGAATATTGTGGTGTTTCCGTAATTCCAGTCCCCGTTCATCCCGTTACACAAAACTCAACCTCAGTTTCAAGCAGGGTCCCACCCCCACCATTTTCAGCTTTGGCGCAGAGCAATGTAGCCAACGTGCCACTGCCGCCGCCAATGCGAACGTCGAAAGATGCAATGCGCAAATCTCACACGACACCGTTATCTGGTCATTCTTCTGAAATTGGGCCAACGTCACCCGAGCTTCATAACCAACAGGGTGTACCGCGACATGAGCATAATCTTAAGACCCCGTCTCCCCCGCGTCCAGAACGGAATAGAATGTTCGCCGCTCGTACGGAAACGCCACAACAGAATACGGAGCATACGCTTCAGAATCAGGAACAAATGGAAAAGCCGTTTACTTCTGTTGCTGACGATATCGGTATACCGACGGGACGTTCTTGGTTCACGGACCAGGTTGAAGCACCCAAGAACGCGGAACAGCGCGCAGTGTCGATATCGCAACCAAGGGAACTAGTTCAAATGAACAATACTCCTGCATCAGTGAAAAAGACTCAGGATGTTTCGTCGCAGAAGTCTTGTTCTTTGCGCGAAGACAATTTGAAGCCAGATCGAAGTACACCGGATCACTTGAAGAATTTTCAGGATTCAGATGAGATGCTGTTCAGGAGATATGAACAACTGAAGGAAGTTTGGGAACTTGTTGCAGTTTCACAAGCAAGTGATACACAGCCACGGCAAGTTCTGTGGACTTCAACTTGAGATGGACATTTTGACGGACTTTCCAATAAATGCAATTGGTTATCATGTATTACTGATGCTTGACTTACGGAATACGTGGTTGATATGTTGATATCACTTGCAATTGCGATAGCCAGGCACATGTACCATGCGGTAGGATAGAGTGATCAGCAGTTGACGATAGAAACGTGGAGCCTTATCGCTTGTGTGTGCCGGATAAGAATCTTTGTTCACTGCGTTCAACAGGGTGTGGTGCGACGGTACCGGAGATGGGCTATGGCGTTGCCTGCGGCGCCACGCTCGTTCACTGACCCCGCATTCCAAGCTCGCGTAGAGGCCATCGTATGCGGCTAGAAATGATAGACTGTATGCTGGGCAGAAGAAAGCCATTCGTTGCTTCAAACCGTATCCAAGTGACTGTCCTCGAAGATGAATACGGAAGTGCTGTGGTACTTCTTCCTTGCTGTTCTGGCAGTCTACGGAGTCCTGGCTGTGGTGCTCCTGATAATCTTACCAGCTAAAGTGGCAAAACCGCCGTGGCATCTGCAAAGCCCGGGAAAGGCGCTTCAGGACAAAACTATTCCGCCTTCGTGGTTCGGTGCAACTAATCCCAAACAGCTAAATCTTGCATTTCAAGATGTTGCGTTTCTCACTCCTGCAGGCCTCTCTCTTAGAGAATGGTTGATGCCATCAGCTCAGAGTCGTCGCAGCACTCCGTCTACAGTTGCTTTCGCGTGCGTCCATGGCGCTGGGCGCGACCGGCGCGCATTTTTGCGTCACGCCGTCTTCCTGACCGAAGCGGGATTTGATGTTTTGTTGTTTGACTGCTCTAATCATGGAGCAAGTGACAGCTTTCCCATGTGGCCAAGAGGACCTTGGCCAGGTCGGGCAGTATCTCTCGGAAAGCGTGAACATGTTGACGTCATATCAGCGGTTAGGTTCCTCAAGTCACGTGGGACCGAACGTGTTGCAGTCCTCGGGACTTCACAAGGAGCATCGTCAGCCATTATCGCCGCAGCCAAGTGCTCTGAAATTGATGCATTGGTTTTGGAAAACCCATTTTCTTCACCGGAAGTTCTGGTTCGACATATAGTCACAACTATTCTGAAGAGAATTCCTTTGCCGTTTTTCGACGTTGCCCTAACGCCGTTGGCATTTCGACTGTCACTCCTCCGTACTGGTAATTTCCCAATTTCAGAACAGAAGAAGGCTATCGATTATGTCTTGAACGTAACTGTCCCCGTTCTGTTTATCCATGGCACTGCTGACCTAGTAGTACATCACAAAGAGTCTGAGATATTATACAACGCAGCTGCAATGGAAGACAAAGAAATATGGCTTGTTGATAATGCACCTCATACCCAATGCTTTAACACGAAACCAGACGATTTCCGGATCAAAGTAACAGACTTCTTGCGTGCTCATCTTTCAGGTGCTTGACGGCATATACTAGGAGTACGATGGCCCTGAACCGGGTAACGAACTGCCAAAGTAAGTACAAGCTTGATAACAATGCCATCACAGGGGGCCACGTGCTGAAGCTGAGATATTGTGAAGCCAAAGTCCAGAAACGAAACTCTTTGCCGCAACCATGGAGAGCAACTCAACTTGTTCCGCTGACTGATCCAGTTCATGACCGCCTCACTGTCGAAATTCGTCGCGGATGTACTCGCGGGTGCCGCTTCTGTCTTTCGGGCATGGTGCAGCGGCCTGCTCGAGACGTAAATCCAGATGATGTGATTAGGACAGTGAAGGAAGGCGTGAAAGCCACAGGATATGACGAGTTTTCATTGCTCTCATTGAGCTGTTCAGATTGGCTGAGCTTACCCAGCGTCGAGATTCAATTGAAGAACGAGCTTCGTGAGGATGAAGAGTCGATATCACTTTCACTTGGATCGCAACGTGTTGATAGGTTTGATGAGCACATAGCCCATGTGCTTGATGGAAGCCGAAAATCTGGACTGACATTTGCGCCAGAGGCCGGAACTCAACGAATACGAGATGTCATCAACAAAGGCTTGACCAACGAAGACTTGCTGAAAGGTGTTAAGCTCGCTTATGATTCAGGTTATCATAACGTGAAACTCTACTTCATGATCAATCTTCCATCTGAAACAGACGATGATGTTATGGGCATAGCAGACAGCAGCGACAAATGCCCACTCGTCCAGAGGGAACAATCACCTCTTCCAAAACGTGGTCTTCAGATATGCGAGCAAGAGACACACATCAAAATATGAAATGAATAACTGCTTCGAACAGAAGTATGATGAGAAGTACAAGTGACCATAGTACGAGACAGAAGGAGCGAATGTTGTACGGCGAAACTGAAAGTCCTTCAGTTCCACGATCTGTTCTGACGACATGATCAGACGCTCTTTCCATGCCATGAGAAATTTCGTCGAGCATGACATTCTGTGAATCAAATTCGTTGTACATCAGCCCAGGTATTCGTTTTACGGACTCCACGCCTGTAGCAAGTCCTTGGAGGTCTTTTTCTTGTGTGACAAGAGCAAGCCGTTGTTGTTCCAGCACTTGCTCCGCAGAAAGCGCTGCTTCATTTAAACTGCCATAAGCGGATGCATTGGATGCAGGCTTTCGGTCACCAAGGAGTTCTTCGCGTGCTGAGAAGGACGGGGGCGCGGACCGGACGTGGACGACGCAGCGGCGGCGGACGGGCGGCTGTGCGTAGGCGAGAGAGACGGGCAGACGAATTGTAGGTGTGTATCGGAAGGGGGGGGACGAAGGCTTGAACGCGAGCCATGACGGACAGCGGGACTGAGCGCGACTGAACACGGCGGGGTGGGCCCGTGAAGGGCAGACGGACGGGAAGACCAAACGGAAGCGCACAAGATCAAACGCTCGCTCGGCAAAAGATGCAAAAATGGAAAGGTACTGACGGTACCCAAAGGTACACTGCTGCGCGCCGCACGCGCCAAAATCAAAACGCTTCGCTCTGGTACACAGAGCGAAGCGTTTTGATTTCGGCGCGCGCAGCGCGCAGAGCGAAGCGTTTTGATTTCGGCGCGCGCGGCGCGCAGCGCGGCGCGACGGCGAGGCGGCGGCGGCGCGCGCGCGAGCGAGCGAGACGTGGAGCATGGCGGGCGTAAGGGTGCGGCGGCCAGACGCCGACACGCTGCGACTGCTGCTGCGGCTGACCAGCCGGCACGTGCACGCGCAGCTGGTGGACAAGCATGCCGGACGCATCGTCGTCGCCGCGCACACTACGGAGCCGGCGGTGCGCGACATGATTGACGCGGCCGCGCCGCGCGGCAGCTACGTCACTACGTCCGTGCCGGCGGCCGGCGTGGTCGGCAGGGTGTTTGCGCAGCGCGCCGTGCGCATGGGTATCTCGGACTCCGACGTGTACTGGCAGCGGTCTGGCCGATATCACGGCAAGATCAAGGCGACCAAGCTAAGGCAGATCTCATAAAGCTTTGTGCAGTCGGGTCGGTGCTTCTGATAGCGTTTGGAAAGTTCGCAGTCATCGGAGGTGGCGACATCGGAAACATGTTCTACAGGTAAAGTTTCCGAGATTATTGCGTATTGGGGGTAGCAGGACGGGGTTATCTCAATTTCTAACTGTCCTGTGATAGAAAACTGAGTATTATGAGCTCCGTTCTTACGCGTGCTTCCGTTATGGAGGTATGGTTTTCTGTGAAGTAAGATTGTCAGTTTGTTAAAGTTTCATTTCCGTCTAGTCGAAGCCCGGCGTCTTCCAGCTCAACATCCTTAAAAGCCCTTCTTGTTAAACGAGTGATGAAGAACATCGCAGCGGCCATGGATACAACACACAAACCCTTCAATATTAACGGAAGTATGGAGGCGCCGCCAGTTATCACTCCAGCTCCGACGTCACTCGCAGCAGCTCCAACCAGGACAAGATTGAAAACGCTTGGTGCGATTCCTATCATCGTAGCAAAGACATACTCGACAAACGACACTCCCGTCACACTTAACAGGTAGTTGAGCATAAACCCAGGAAAAGGGCTTAGCCGCATGAGCAAAACAAACTTCCATCCCCCTTCGTGACCACTTTCCAACAGAATACGTCGTAATCGTGGTTTAGACTCCAAGAAGCTTACCGCACGAGCCTTCAACCAAGTACGCCGAGGGCAAACGCAGCTGCCGGTGCAATTGTCTTCGAGATGAATAGGGCCAAAAAGGCATGTAAGGACGGTAGCACCGCTCCTGCTGCAAGCATTAGTCGCATGTTCGCCGGGAAACAACACAGAACAGTGAAGACATTCACACAAGCAAGCAGGACTGCTGCCTTGGTTGCGCCCAGACTTGCGGCATGTGTTGCAATAGTTGCCATTAGCTGCTGTTGACGAGCCAGTCGTGCGAACGCATACGCACCGAATGCCAGAGCGATAAGCGTTATTATTCGGCTTCGGAAACGTGACGGCGGTGTTCTTCTGTCTTTCGATAGGGAAGAAGGGATTGGCTCGAATGCTGTTGAAGTCACGGGCGGATGTGGCTGTGATGTTGTCTCGTGCGATTCCGACACATTGTGAGTTGCTGTAGCCGTGCAGCACAGCAACGGCAGATTGCGTGGGCGCTTGCGTTTAACGGACCGAAACGCATGGGGTGCGGCAGTGGGAGAAAGCTGTACCTTTACCGCGGAGAGAGGCACAGATATCCGGAGGGAAACAATAAAGGCCATGGAGGAACGCGATGTTGAGTGTGGGAAGTCAATAAAGCGGATGGTGGTAGAAGCGACCGGACGGATCGTGAACTATGAATTTAATTCAGGGGATGAGGCGGCGTGCGCATTTGTACAGCCGAAGGAGATTGTACGCCACGAACGGCGACCGAGACCACCCGTTACTCTGCTCGAAATATGTGGGTCTATCAGAGTCCCGATGTTACCCTTAAGGGCCAAGTCAAGAAAAGACGCCAAGCACGAACCACTATCTATTCGCCGTTCAAGACGTTCTGACAAGCTCTCCTTCGCCCGACCCCCATTCGTTTGGCAGACCAAGCGAAAAAGAAGCTCGTCGCTTTTCACCTGCTCAGACCATCAAGCACAATCCTTCAGCGCCTGTTTGATCAGAACTACCTGCTGCTCCCACTCTTCTTTCTCGACTCCTTCTTCAACTTTTGCCTTCGCTACAGCTAGCTCGTCCAGCAATTTTCTTCTGTTTCCAATTCGAGTCAACTTCGAAGACGCTCTCGCATTCTTCACGTTCTGTTCCTCAATCTCGTTGTCCTTTCCCCTTTCTTTTTCCTCTGCCACGAAGTAGCTGCTTGCCGACTCAAAGAACTTCATCCCAGCCTCCTGAAAATCCCCTGAAGAGCGCTTTTTCGACGTGGACTTCGTACCAGATATTCCTCCTTGCGACCCCATATCAAACCTCCCAGCTCCGCCTTCGTGCCCAAAACTTCCAGAGTAGTCAATAGTTCTCGCCGCGGCATTCAAAATCTGCACATCTTCGTTACTAGTCCCCAAACCGAAAACAACCGCACCCACAATGACTCTTTTCCTGTCGCGCTCGCTGAGAGTGTAACATCTCTTGCTCTTGTCCGTCTCCATAAACTCTTTAAAGTTTGGATTGTTCTGACCACTTCGTCGGAAATTTGCAAAGGGTAGTGACGAAAGTGTTCGAAAACCGTTACTGACGGAACGCAAGTACGCGCCAGGTCGAAAGTGACTAGGCGGGTCTTCGGGAGTGTTTGGCTCATCAAAGAGATACTCTAACGCCTGACGTGGACGCAAAAGTGGGTCGTTATACCTTTTCTCAATTACATTCACCCATTCATCTACCGGCTTCTTCTTCCTATCAAGATCAGAACGCTTCGATATTGTCTGGGATGACCTGAGATAGGCTGGACGACATTCCGGATCATCCCTAATTAGAAGCATCAACCGCGTAAATTCAGAAAGAGAGAAAGGTTTCTGCTTCGCAGGTTTCCGTTTCGCGGTCACAATATCTCCCTCTGTCAAATCTATAGCCGTAGATTTAGATATGCGGCTCTTTTTTGCAGGAGTGGTTCTGGTTTTCGCAGGGCTTTCTGCTTTTCGTTTTGAACGAGCTGAAGAGCTTTTTCCACGCGCTACAAGTTCAGGAAACCGCCTGACTTTCTCAACAACTTCAGACGGTGTACAACTTGTGAGATCGCGTAAGGCTGGAATAACGGGCAAGGGTGGATTCTGATAAACGAGTACCCACTTTTTTTCGAAAGTCGGATAGTCCCAATCTTTTCCTTGGAATACATCGCGGACAGTTGAGAGCGCTTTTACGACGCAATTATCATATATAAAGATCATTATTTGAGCAACGAGAACTGCTTTCGAAGAAGCCTGATGCTTGAAATGCTGCGATACATCCCAGAACTTGTAAATTTCTCGCAAAATCTCGACGGATTGACTGCACAAAAACACGTAAGCTTTGTGAACGTCTGTGTCTCTGGCCACGGCTGCAATGTTTGTTTTGCTACCCTCGGAGGACGCCATGGTTTTGCAGGTGTGCTTGGAGACAGAATGCAGCAAAAAATTCTTACCCAGGCAGCCTAATGTGGTTGAACGGAAAGTTAAAGAATGTGGAAGGCTTCGTTTCGACGGTGTTGGTGGATAGAGCCGCGGCGACAGCGGTGGAGAGTTGGGAGGGGGTGCGCACGGCAACAACGAGCGTTGGGCTTTAAAACTGCATTCTGGTGAGCTGGACACCAATTTGCTGGAGTCAGGAGATGTCACTGGTGGCTCGTTCTGCGTGACACACTTGGATCCGAATGCTATGGGATTGAATCAAGAACAGAAGCTCCTATCGTGAATAGATTGTGCTTTTCACAAAAACGTTTCTATTCACGAAATTGCTTGTGAATAGCTCCAGCTTTTGACAAAAAAGTTTGTATTCACGCCATAGCGACGAATGTGCGAAGCCCCTTTTTGCATCGTGGAAAAGGCCATGGGAGGAGTCTCGAGACTGTGCGAGACTGCCCTTTAGAATAGACCTTTTTAAGTAAGGATTCTGTCTTTATGAAATAAACCCGTGTTTCCAGAGCACTCTTGAATTTGAAATAAGGTGAATTCTTGAGCAGCATTCTTGTGCTCGCTCACGAAAACGTCACCGAAGATATTTTTTGCTGTCGCAGAATTGCGCAAAGCAACATGAGCACTCCGTCCATACCGCTGCCGTTTTTTATGTTACCACAGTTATGGCAAACGACCGCGCACACTGCCATGCTCATAGCTCAAGAGCTGTCTTTGAGCGCTGAACAAAGCAGATGTGTCCAAGCTTTGTGCATGGAAGACGAATCTGATGATAACGAAGCTGGTCTTAGAACCAAAAATCCGTTCAACGGATACAAATCAATGTATGCACGACGCGTACCACCTCACGTTTACAAATGCATACGATTAGACGATCCCGACGTACAACTGTTCTGCAAAACTGTTTGTGTGAATACTCATAAATTAGATGCACTCTATTCTTTGTGTGAATCAAAAATAAAAGAGCCCTTTAATGTAAGAAGCAAAAATGTAATTTCGGACAAAGTTCCTCGCAAGAAACAATTGTCTTCTGATGAAATCCTATTTCTCCTGCTCGACATTCTCGGTGGTTCCAACGAAGATGGAATTGGCGTCCAATGCTATGTTCAAATATACGGTAATTTTCTAGGTAGAGTGTCAAACTACTTTCAACACGGACTGTGTGGACTATACAGAACCTTAAAAGACGTAATGCCTTCGCTCGAATCTTGGCCGAATAACGAAGAACGAAGCAATATTGAGAGATTAATTCTAGGGTTCTCGAAGTGCGTCTTTTTCGTAGACTGGAATCAAAACAAGAGATGGAAACCAAAACATCCACACAAACAAGAACAAGCATATGATAAATACAAAAAAACCCATGTTTGGTCAATTTTAGTTTAGTGTGATTTCAGAGAAAGGTTTATTAGGCTCGAGATCAGCGGCAAAGACGCAGAAAACAATTGTAATCTATACACGAACTCAAATGTTTACTGTCGTCCCACGGAGTTTCTAGAAAACGGGCAACACGGAATGGCGGACATGGGCTTCGGAAGCGGTAGAAGGCTTGTTGTACCTTTTAAACAAAACGAGATTACATCATGGATGTACGGAACTTCATACAAAAGGTACATCAAAAGGCAGCGGATAATAAATGAATGGGACATAGGATATATCAACAGCAGATACCGCATATTGTTAGGACGCTATCCATTTGAGAAGGCTTTGTTTCCAATAGCTTACAAGAAAGCGGCGATGCTGTGCAATATATGTTCAGAAGACGGGGCTACGCTTCAATCAAAAGAGAAATGTGTCGTGCCATCTTACTCGTGGGCAAGCAAGAACCGCGTCGCGAAAAGCGCACCGACAGGGTGTTTGAAACCTGCCCTCTATAGAGGTAGATGCAGCAGTAGAATCCTCTGATAGGGCCAGCACGATGCCGGGTGTAATTCGCGGTGGCTCTGATGTCAGCGTGCAGTCAGAAGTGAATGTGAAGAATTGGCGTAGGTATCCGGTTGTTTTGGTGAGTCACAGCTAGTGTAGATATCAAGCCTAACGATAAAGGGCAACAGGGGATCAGCAAATGAGGCGCACTGCGGAGCACTGACTGGTGATAAACGAGAATAAGTCTCGAGACTAGTGGGCAAAAAACCTGTATAACAGGGCACAAAAACGAGAGCTGTATGACCGAAAAAGTAACAAAGAAACAACAAGAGATGCCGTAACAACGGTCTAGAACTTCTCAGTGGTTAACATCGGATGCCAAGCCCGGACTTGTGGCATGTTGCTTAATTAGGGACGAAAACCGTTCAAAAGCCGCATAAAAAGTCAGAGCCAGAAGCGTCTTTGAGGTTTACTTCCCGTACAGTGGCGGCAAGTGCCGCCATCTATATAGGGCACTTGAAAATATCAGCTAAAAGTTTCTAACTGTAGAGCAAAACCTCTTTTTCGGAGAAAGCCTCTAAAAGCGCTTCATAACTACTAGATCCGTTCCGACGGTAACAACCTCGGTTATCAGTATCGGTAGGGAGGATTGGCCCATTTTGGGAGCCTACCGGAGAAGGGTATAGTTTCTAGACACGTGTAGTGTGGCCGCCCCTGGCGGACGCCCCGTGAGTCAAGGGGGTACAGTGAGGCACACGTGGCCAATACGGGCCACGGTGCCAGCAGTGACTAGTAGTCTAGGGTAGCTTAGTGCCAATATTTAGGCGACGGCGACCGCCGTCGCCCCCACTAAGTAAACCCCAACAAGGGGAATCTTGGCTCTAACTTTTTCCGCTGGTGAACGGTTCTCCTCCATTGTGGAGAGTATCGACACTACTTCGGTGTAGTTATCCCCCCTTGCCCGCCAAGGAACCACTGTCCGTACGCTACGGTATTACTTGCTGTTTTAATTGTCTGTTCGTTTGTTGTTACTCTTACGTTGTTTACCCACGGCTGTGGTGTGTTCCGCCCTGTGTATACAGATATCTCCAGCGCTGTTTTCGCCATCCACCCCTGTTTCCTGGGTTTGTGTACCGCGTACATGGCCCAACTTCCCCGTTCCTTTCCCCTCTTTATCCCCGCTAATTCCGATCTTCCCACTCTGGTGGTGTGCCCCCGCCTCATCGGGCCCACCACATTCGTGGATCCTCCTGACTCACCTCCGTCTGCAAGTCAGAAAGAGGCCGCCCGGAGTTACGCCCGGCACGTGTCGGCCTCAACGGAGGGCTCTTCCGCTGCGCCACCCTTCATAGGGGGCAAGGCTGAACACCTTGAGAGTACCGCGCACGCGGGTGGTTTTTGTCTCCTTCCGTGGAGTGGTTTTGCTCTACACTAACTATCCGGCGCTGCCGGCCAACATCCTACACGTGTGAAACTATGGCAGGCTTGCCACGGCGCACCCGGCATCGGGCGAACTCAGCACACGTGTGCGGAAACACTACCCTTCCTAGGCATACCTCAAGATAGGGCCAAGACTACAGTAGCCTCTCATAACATGAGGTGTCGAAGCCGGTAACGGATCAACAATGTATGAAAACACCTCGGTGTGTGGTATAACCGATCGGTGCGAGCTGCTAGTGGGGAGCCCGGCGTGGGCTCGACCCTGCGGAGGAGTGAAACGCGTGACACCTAATAGGTCGGCAGCACCCGCCGTTGCCTATAGTGCACGGTGACCAAGTGGTAAATACGCCTGCACTGGTGTGCGGCAGGCACGTATAACCCTCGAGGTCAGCAAAACTATTAGAGGACTACTAGACTTACCAATTGGTGACTGTAGAACCGAACTGGTGTCAAATAAGCCTAGTTGGTGCTTGCCTTTACCATTTGGTGTGGGAGGTTGGCGTCTCGGGGGTTTGGTACACCCGAGCGTCCCTCCGGCTCTCACGGACCTAGTGCCACGTGGGCCACCGGGAGGTGCATTTGTGGTGCACCACCCCGGCCACATATCTACACTACCTAGTAAATACTAATTCTAAATTGATGAAAATAAACTAATTAGTCCTTGCCATGCCTTTGCTTGAGCGTCCCACGTGGTACAGTAGACACTCCTACCCAGATGCCCGAAACCTCACCACTGGGTCTTGTAGAGCCCCCGTTGATCCCGCGAACTATACTACAGACCCCCCTCCTACCGACAGGCATGCCCCGTGGCTGCGAAGTTCCCATGGCGCTTGCCGCCTTTTCACCAAACGGTGGTCGGCCCGCATCGCCTGGTGCACGGCGCGTCTCGCGAGGGCGTGAAGACGGCGCGGTGCACGGCGCGGTTCGCCGCCTGCACTGCAGTGCTATTACCCGCGCCGCAGTACCCCCTGCGGTATGTGCGATCGTATCTTGCATCCCTCGTGGTATTGGGGCGCGACACCGCGAAACGCGACCATTCCGGTTGATCTTGTCGCGCGCCTGGCACCACGTGGTGGTCTTCGTCTCTTCCGTCCTCCTTAGAGGAGTCCGCCACTCCATCTTCACCCACTCATCCTTCCCCTGGGCGGGTTAGTCCCGGCTTACCAGTTGGTCTCAAGCCTCCCGTCGGTGGGGTTCGCAGTTGTCGACCGATCGGCACACCGCCCCTTCGTGGTGGTTGTGACCTCTCGTGTTCACGGAACCCGTCCAGCCGGCGCACCAATCTGGTCATTTTCACGGTGTGTCAGCTCGCTCGAGCGTGCTAGTTCTCCGTGACCCCTCAGGTCTCATCTAGTCATCCAAGTGGTGGTGTTCCCCTTCTCAATTGGTATCCTCTGTGGCGCGCTCTCGCTCCACCCCGCTCCTTTCATACCCCATGGGTGAACAACCAGCTTCCCCAACGGGGTGGTCAATGACGTTCGAACGCCGTGAAGACGGAGCTGAAGAGACTACCGCTCCCTCTCCTTCCAATATGGTAGACCACGGGGACGAGGCAGCGCCTTTTCAGTCGAGTTACCACGCGGTTGAGCCTTCGCAGCTCTGTCTGCCGTGCCAGGCCGGTACACCCGTGTCCATTCCATCGGGCGCTGAGGCCCCCGTGGTGGCCAACCAATTGGTACTGGAGGAGCCGCACTACGACCCTATAAAGGGATATTCTGCTTCTGAAGTTTCTCCCTCACCGGAGGCCACCCGCTCGGTCCGCGAAACTGCTGTCGCCCGGTCGAGGATGTCCGGCAAGACCCCTGGGGTAGCGCGCGGCCGTGGCGGGGGCATCTTCAAACCCAACACGCGGTCGAGTACACGCGCTCGTCAAGATCCGTACGGTCGCGGTGGGTATGATCCTTATGCGGCCGCCGCCGGTCCGAGCAACGTCAACCCTCTTGCGGTCGCCGGTACGGTGGAAGCTCAACAGCTGAATCCTCATGACCTTAACAGGACGCACGGGCAGCCGCATGCCCACTATGGTGCACGATTTGCCGATGTCTCTACCGAATTGGTCGCTCTGGGGAACTGGCCTTTCCACATCAGTTCCTCCTTCTGTCCCTTGCGGTTTCGCCACATGGGTCTACCGCAGTATACTACGATTGCCCGTTGGGATTGTCGCCGCTTGGAGGCGGTGCCTATGGCGCCTCCCCCACCACGCAAGGGCGAGAAGCAGAGCTGGTTCGGTCGACAACAGTGTTTCCACGCGCGGCAGCGGCACACGAAGTTCCTGTACTATATCCCCGTGGCCATACAGTCGGATCTCTCCTTCATCCGCTGCGATGGGGAGGTCCACTACTTTCGCCGTTTGGTCGATATCCTTCACCGCTTGGACGAACCTGCTACCCATATCGAGGTCGATCTGGATTACGTCGCGTTTGAGCGCCCTTTAGATACGAACTATTGGACTGACCGTGGGAGGTGGGCGACCGACGCGATGGCCGAGAGCCGTGTTCGTCACCGTAACAACCGTACGCGGACAATGTTCCTGTTCCACAACGTCGAGTATTGGTCACAAAGCGACCAGAACCGCCGGGCATGGTATGTCAATCGACCTTCTTGGTGGGACCACTTTGAAGTATGTCAGTGGCTGGAAGTGCCGACCCCGCCGGTACTTGCGTACTTTGGTAGTAGCATCTCCCTCGATCGAAACAACGCATATGCCGTTTGGTCGGTCGCGCGCAGCGAGTGGGCCGTTATGGTGGCTATCCTAGCTCTTCAAGCGTCCGTGGAAGGTGTGACTTGGGACACGCGCTGCCCTGACAAGTCTGTTGGGATCAGCGGAACTCAACCAGTTGGTCGCATCTTCAACATTCCCAACGATGTGGTCGGTGACATTCGTGCCATGGGGCTCTCCAAAATCGTGGAGGGCACCAACTATACTGCGCAGCAGTTGGACAGCTACCTTACGGCGGTAAGTAACCACAGTTGGGGGCCTGAACAGGGTTGGGATGTCTACGACCCGGAGGTTCATAGCATCGTGCCTCTCCAACAGCAGCACATGGCTGGCGAAGACCCATTTGGTAACGACGATACCGTTATGGTGGCTGCCGAGAACTATGAGTCCCCCGCGTTGCCTCCTTCGGCGCCCGTACAGGCCACTCCTTCGACCAGCGTGGCTGCGCCTGTCTCAAGTGGTCCAAAAGACCCTCAGGCAGCTGTTCATCCTCCCGGACGGGCCGCTCAGGGGCCTCTTCGGGTTGGTTTCCAGTCGCTTCCGGTGAACCCGGTACCCCCTGGTGGTGATAGTGGCGCAATACGAAGCGCCCTGGCTCGTCTTAACCACGCCTCGATGGTGCACTTCAACCGTCCTGGTCCAAATGACATTCTCACCGCTGTGGATACTCTTACCAACTTGCTCCCCGTGGTTGCTCACCATGAGCGGCGCACTTCTGAGCTGCGACAGTTCCGCGACTACTTCCAGCGCAACCTCTACCGTGAGGTGACGGCCTATGTTGGTCAGTTGAGCAACCTTGTGGAAGGCCACGCGCCGTTACATCGCCCCCCTGTGGAAAGCTTCAACCCGTACGCTCCTGCGTCGCAGCATCCTGCGACCCCAATGGTAGGCTTTGGTGGCCTTGGCACGTATCAACCTCCTGGTGGTGATCCTTCGGCGTCCTTCCATACTCCGCTTGGTCCTCACAACGTTCCTCTTCCTCCAGGAAGTACTGGGGAGGGAGCACCAAGTGGTTTCTCAACTGGTTTCCGTTCGGTCCCGCTTCCGTCGTCGTCCGGTGTTCCTATGCCGCCTACTATTTCTGGACCTTCGGGAGTTGGAGCACCTCCTGGTCTGACCCCTGGTGCAGGGCCATCTCGTGGCCTCGCTCCTCCGACCTCTAGTGGTATCCCTCCGACTAGCTTACCGCCTTCCTTCCATCCACCCAGTGGTCCTGCGAATACCATGCCGGTGGTTAGCAGCGGTATCCCTGCGGTGCTTGTTGCTTCTCCTCCCCTACCAAGTGGTGGGGCCCCAGCGAGCGCGGCTAGCGCCGGGGGCGGAAGCTCGGCCGGACCTATGTCGGTTTCCTCTCGTCGTGGAGGTTCCGCTTCGTCGCGCGGGACCTCCCGTGGACGTGGTCGCGGTCGTGGAACCAGTCGTGGACGCGGACGCGGCCGTGGGTCTTCCAAGGCCTCCTAGGTTACCTCGTGGTTGGCTCTTGTGGATTCTTCTCGACTAATAAAGTGTCTTGTGCGTTATGATCTCTCTCTATTTGCCTGTTAGGTTAGTTAGCATTCCATGTGACGTTTGGCGTTCAACGGCTTGGACATCCCCGCCCCCTCCTTAGCGACGCGTACCAGTTGGTGGGGGCGTACGCCCTTGTTTGCGCCAGTATCGGATGATGAAGTTGTTAGGGATGTGACCAGGTGGTTCCATAGAGTCGTGTTCTGGCGACCATCCGTACCATCTTACCCTGTAGCGGATACCCTTTGTGGTGTGTTCGTGACCTATAATGGTGTCAATAGCGCACTCCTGAGTATCTACTCGAGGGTGTGACTCTTTCGTTTGGTCGTGTGGTGCGTGGCTCTCCATGGGTGGTGTGACCCGTTGGTCTTGCCGGGGCTCGATCTCCTGTTTCGCTTGGGTCGTGGGGTCAGCCGTTACGGCTCTGATGGAAGGTTGACCGCTCGGTCGACTTGTTAGAGGAAGGGATGTGGGCTACATTTGCTCCCTCTCCGCTTCTTGCTGATTTGGCTCACCTATTGGTTGTGTATTCGATGCCGTCGTTTGTGCGGCCTTGACAATCCTGTCAATGGAGACCGTATTCTCCAAACCATCCATTATGACCGTAGCGGTATGCTCATCGGAGCGAACTACCTTGTATGGTCCCGTCGACTTGGGTAGCAGTTTGGAATTGATATCCTCTTCAAGGCAGATATCTTCTTCCGTTTCCGCTGGGGTTGATCGCTTACCTTTTGGTGGCACGTCAAGGAAGACCATGTCTCCTGCTACCACTTTGACCACTCTGCTCACCGTTCGGTCATAGTCTGCTTTGTACCGTTCTTGGGCTGCTGTCATTTTAACTTTGGCAGCAGCCAAAGCGGCGCGCAACTTTTGGAGTATGTTTCTCTTCACCTTCGCAGGTGTGAGTGTCCCGGCCGCTTCCGAGCGGTCAGGTTCAGGCTGGACGATAATACCGTGTGGTGTTCGCGACAGTACCAGGTCAAACGGGGTTGTTTGAGTGACTCTGTGGACCTGGAGATTGTACGCGTATGTCAATGGCTGGACATACTCAGACAATGTGGTTTGGTGCTCTTCGACATAGTGCCGTAAGCGAGCCACCAGGGTCTTATTGAACCGTTCCACTTGGCCGTTGGTTTGCGGATGATAGGCCGTGGTAAAGTAGTGCTTGACCCCTAGCATGGTACAAACCGCCTCGAAGAACTTAGAAGCTAAGTTCGAACCATTATCGGTCAGTAGGTACATGGGAGCACCATATGGGTAGACCCAATTCTCCAAGAAGGCTGTCGCTAGTGTCGTTGCCGTCTGGTTCTTCAGAGGTATATCCCTGGTTAGCTTTGTGAACCTGTCGGTTATGACGACTACGAAGCGATAACCCTCCGAGGTCTTGGGCAGGGGCCCCAGTATATCGATCGCGACGAATTCCAGGAGCCCCGCCGCCGGGAATAGCTTCAGGTACTTCCTGTGCTTCCTCACGCCACCTCGGGTCTTAATGCACGAATTGCACTGCGCCACATAGGTATATACGTCGTTCGCCATGTGCGGCCAGTAGAATTGCCTTCGAAGGGTATAGTACAGCCGCGTGGCTCCCGGGTGCCCCGAAAGCCGTGGGTTGTGTGACAGATACAACACCCTTTGTCTTAATGACTCAGGTACGACCTTCTGGAGGGCTCCGTCTAAAGGTGAGCGTCTGATGAGGTACCCATTGTGGTCAACGTCGAACTGAGAATCCTTCCTTCCTAGTACGTCAGCGAGCGTCTTGCACAGCCTATCGGACGATTGTTCGCGTAGGAATTCCTCACGGGTGATTGGGGCGTGTTCCCCTTCCTCCACAGGGAGGAGGGTCTCCACTACCACTTGATACGTACTGTCATCATGCCAATATCCCTTCAGAACTTCATTGACCTCGTGGTTCGCTGGTTCTATAGTAAAACATGGAATGTCGTCGTCCACTGGGTCAGTGTCCAATCCTTCGGTATTCAACCGGGACATTGCATCCGCCACTCGGTGCTTGATCCCAGGGCGGTACTGCACATCATACTCAAATTCCGAAAGTCTCAGGCGCCATCGGGCCAGACGACCCGATGCGTCCGCCAAACCTAAAATCCACCTCAAGGAGTCGTGATCAGTTCGAAGCGTGAAGCGCACACCATATAGGTAAGGACGTACTATGAGCATACTCCAGACAACTGCTAGGCATTCCTTCTCCGTTACAGTGTAGTTCTACTCCGCTTGGTTAAGAGCTCTACTCCAATACCCAATAGGTGCGAGTTTGCCGTCTTCCTGTTCCTGCATTAGGCAGCAACCTATTTGGGCAACCGATGCGTCTGTATCCAGTGTGTACGGGAGTCCCGTTTTGGGCAATGCCAGTACCGGTGGGGAGAGAAGCGCTGCTTTCAGTATATAGAAAGCCTCTACCTCGTCATCTTTCAAGTGGTCAAAGTGTGTGGGCTGCCCCTTCTGCAACCTCCGGTTCAGGGGTGCTGCTATCTTTGCAAACCCCTTGATGAACCGTCGGTAGACGTTGCACAGACCTATAAAGGATCGTATGTCCGTCTGTGACGTAGGTAGCTTCGCTTCCTGTACCGATCTGATATTCCGTTTGGTCACTTCGAGTTTCCCGGGGCTTATTGTATGCCCTAGGTACTCTACCTCTTGGTTGAAGAACATACACTTTCGTAGTTTGAGGGTTACGCCTGCCTCCTGTAGCAACTGCAATACCACCTGGACATGCGAGAAGTGCTCCTCAATGGATCTTGAGTAGATGACTACATCATCGATATATACCAATGCGGTTGTCCACTTCACTTTAGACAATATAATGTCTAATGCCCTTTGGAAGGTAGCGGGGGCGTTTCGTAAACCGAACGGCATGCGTAAGAAGCGATACAGGCCTGCATGGCATGTAAACGCAGTCTTATCACGATCACCCTCTGGTATTTCGATCTGCCAATATCCGCAGTTCGCGTCCAATGTGGTAAAGATGTTCGCATCTCCTAGGGAGTCGATGCATTCGTCCATCCTCGGGATGGGATACGAATCCCTCACCGTTACGGCATTCAGTTTTCTGTAGTCAATACAGAACCTCATACGGGTCTCTCCTCGTTTTTGGACTAGCACTACAGGGCTAGCCCATTCCGAGTTTGCCGGTTCTATAACCCCCTCACGGAGCATCCGCTCCACCTCCTCCAGCTCTACCTCACGGGCCTTATGTCCCGCGCGGTATGGCTGTTGGTGGATGGGACGGGAGTTCGGTTTGAGGTCAATCCTATGCTGGGTGGCCTTAATGGCTCCCAGCTTGCCAGACCACATGGTACTGAATGGCTCCAAGAGTCCGAGGATCCGAGCTCTGAGCTCTTCCCCTTCAAGCCCTATATTCACCTCCGTCTTCCAATTGGTCACTGGGTCTAGCTTTAGTTTCTGGTCTTCTCGCTCAGCTAGTCGCTGCACCATATGGTCTGTTCGCGACGACTTCGAATTCGACGAATTGGCACTACCCCCCCCCCTTCCTAGCGTCCACGACCTCGTGGGACCATTGTGGTGTGATCGTAAAGATCGTACGGGGAGCCGGTAGGGCAAGACCAATTACGGTGTGCTTTGGCAACTTGACCGGGCGGTTGCTGAAGTTACTCAGGTAGACCTGAAACGGTTTTGTCGGTATGTTGTTGACTATACCATTCGCCATTAAGGTCATATGTCGTTCGGCCAACCGTGAATGGTTCTGAATAGATAACAGGCCAGGCTGTTGGCATGTCACCTTCACTACCAAGTGGTTCATAGGCGGTATTATTACCGCCTTCGCCAGTCGCACCTTGTTGGAGAGTGTATTTTCTGGTACCGGTTGGTGTCGAGTGCTGTTCTCTTTCGGAGAGGCACCCTTGTGGTTACCAATAATGGCGATCCGGGGGCCATTGTTGAACATAACTGTCTTAGAGCGTGGGAAAATTGCCCTGACGTGCTGGCCTATAAAGGTTGTTCCAAGGATACAGTCTGTTGCCAGTTGGTTAACGACTATGAAGCGAACTCGGACCTTCATGGTGTCAATCAATACCATTATGGTAAGGCGGCTCCCATGAGGTTAGTGGGTCTGTTG
>VCMS01000288.1:0-69553 GCA_022539475.1 Gracilaria domingensis
CCCGTAACGGGTACGCCGTTCATGGGGCTGAAGCCGTGGATTGCGACCATCCGAGGAAGCCAAGTCTTAACTCCATTTTGAGGAGAACAATTTCATTCCTTCTACTTTCCTGGCTAACAGGAATGTAATTGACCGGGTGCCAAAACCGAGAGCGGGGGAGTGGTTGACATGGAAGGTACATGAGCCAGGTAGTTCAGTACCAGGTGGGCAGTACATAAGACCGGAGCAGAAGTCGAGGAGTTGATGAAGGAGTTGATATGTCGCTTCACAAGACCGGGTGATCTTGTCATGGACATGTTCGCGGGAACGTTTTCTACGGGTATGGCGTGCCTATCGCTGACAAAGCATAGGAAGTTCTTGGGGTGCGAGAAGAATAGGCCATGTTTCAGCCATGCGAAGCACCATCTAACGACTCTTATGGCCGAAGTTATTCGGGGGGGAAGAATGACATCCTGGTTGAACAGGAGTGGTGGATGCGGCTTCAACGACCTATGAACGGGTTCCACATCGGGACCGAGGTCGGCTTGAATGGGAGGCTCCATTTGGGTACCCCCAGTACCAATGATGCCTGGACATATTACTCAGTTCCTAGGAAGATACTGAAGGACTGGGACTTTGTCGACAAGTGTGGAGAGCGTACTGTAGATCTTTGGGAGGGGAAGTACCGAGGAGCTCTGAATCTTATGGATATGCATATGCTGTTGACTGTTGAAGCCAATCGCTATCGCTTACATATAGCATCTTCTAAGATCCGACATCCCCGTGCTGGTATGGGGTGTTCACGGAACATAAGATATTGGATGGGGAAACTATCTGTCATTTCTATGAACTTTGGTAACACGGATCTGACGAACCGGAAGGAAAGACACTTACGTATGGAAGTGGCTGTCTCGGAGCAACTCCAGTGCGGTACAAGTTGTTTTCTATGATGGTCACTGTGACTGGTACGGAGTTTCTGCACCTGAGAACAGACCAGGACAGGCTCAGGATAGAAAGGAGAGCGAAGTCTACATTGTCCCGGCGCCTTTTTGTATCGGGGGCTACATTAACGACGCCGGATATCATGCCGGGGATCCCGATTTATCGGAGCCCCGGTCAAACAGGACTCGAAGTGCCAATGTGCAGGTGGTGGAAGCGAAGTCCGTGATACAGTTTAAGTCAGACCTTTCTAACTATGCTCTACTTCGTTGTAGAGCAGTAAGAATATTGAGAGGTGCGAAGAGTGTATTCGACTACGGAGAGCAGTACGCTTGGACTGGCTCTGACATTGGAGCAATAGATGAGTTCAGTAGCGAATAAAGTAAATAGCTTGTGAGTGTTGCAGCTGCCTGCAATACGCGTTGTTGTACATGTACACTGGAGCTCTTCATCTGTAACGGCGATATTTGCGACCCATTGGGCACCTCAAATTCCTAAAAAGCAGGAACTGCGGAGTCTCCCGGAATATCTGAACCATGCACCCCCCCCCCCCCTCCCCAACAATTTCGTTTCATTACCCTGTTTATCTCCACAGCATGGGTATAACGCCGAGAAAGCGAAATAGTACGCAGCGGAACAAGAGTGGACAGAAGAAGAGAAGAGCATCGGATGATACGAATCAGGCTACAAGCACCGCACTTCCTAAACGGAAGTCGTCCTCGACGAAGGAGAGAGTCAGTGGGCGTCCTTCTACAGGACTCTCTCGCCCATCTCGCAGCGGAGCGTCTTCCGGGATTGCGTCAAGAATTCGTGGATCAGCGAACGATGTCGTGCCGTCAACTGCCGATAATGCAAATCGTGCATCTGTCTCTGCTCCTCAAGAAGATGAGGTAACTCGGCCCAGCGGGTCAGGACAGGAGGGCATGACAACTGGAACCGAAGAGGTTCGTATGACACCAAAACTTCATGTCCCCGGCCGATATCGAAGACCGGAGCTACTGGGGCGCGGGTTACGCCGCCCAGTGGATCTGGACAACAAGGGACAATGACGAGAAGTCGTGAGAGTCCTAGTATATTAAGATCGTCACGTCCATCCCTCTCTTCTAGAACTGGGGCCGCTATGAATCGTATCATGCCTCGCAATGGGTCCGGACAAGGGAGAAAGACAATAAGAAATCGAGAGACAACTGATAGACGAGTTACTTTTCGACCTTCCCCTCTTTCCAGAACGGGGGCCGTTGCAGCTCGTACGAGGCCCAATTCATCTGATATACCATGCCATGGAGGAGGACATACACGGGGGTTGGAGCTCGGAGCCGTGCCAAGGGTGGACACAGAACGCCTGCAGCCTCTCGTGGCTAAGGCTATGGCACATGAGGATAGTTCCGATAACGAAATAACACCGAATCCTGCGGCATTACCGGGGCCTGTCGCCGAAGAAGCTAGGGAAATATCGGAAGATATCCAAACTGGTGTGAATTCAAGCTCTATGAACAGACCTGATCTTTTAAATGAACTGAATTGCTTGAAAGAAAAGGTTAAGACGCTACAAGAGGACTTGATGGTTCGGGGAATTCTAGTGAAGGTCGCCCAAGAGCAGAGTACGGCTTTGAAAAGAGGCTTGAAGAGAAGGATCTAGTCATTGAAGGGCTAAGAGGGGCACTGAAACAGGAGGGAGATAGGAGTACACGTGCTGGTGAACCTGGGCAGACAGGTCGAAAGAAGCATAAAATTGAGGTGTGCGACGAATTTCGAGGGGTTGCTCGAGCAGTGTATCACAACATGCTGACGTGGGCAAGGAGAGAAACAAGTGAGCTATGGCTCGAAGGTGAGTCGCTCACCCGAAATTGGGGTAACCGTGCCGAGAAGGTGGAAGACGCAACTGAGAGTGGGGAAGGGCTTATTGAGCCGGAGGAAGGTGGTTCATACATGGTTCCTAAAAACCCCGTGGAGCTCTTGGGCAGTTTTGGCATGTTCACACCGTCGGTAGAGGGGGGCCAGATGCTTTGCTGAAGAAAATGGTTGAAAGCGAGTTGAAGGAGTTGAGCTGGGAAGGTATTAGAAAAGCATCTCTTACCGACAGGTGTATACTGGAACTTTGTGCAGATATGTGCCTTAGGCAGAGAATGCGGCAGACCATGAGTGACGTCGTGGGCGTTCGTAAGAGAAATACGAGGGATAAACTATTTCTGCTCCTGGGGTACGATCTGATTTGGAGAAGATCAAAGCTGGTAGAAGAGAATGCTGACGAACTCACAATGCAGTTGAAGGAAGCGCAGGAGAACATACTGCGTCTTGACGAAAATGGTGTACCGAACACTTCATGGTGGAGAAAAGCCCCATTTCTTCGTCTAAAGTACTCCAATGCGGACAATGTCGAGGATATGCCGACGGAAGATCAAGACTTGTTCTTCCGAAACCGTGTCGGGGTACAAGTGCTGAAGGAGTTTATTGGGTATGATGTGGAAGACAAGGATACGGGCACCTTTTTAGATGGCACAATACTGTTGCTCGCACGTTTGGACGCTTGGGTGTTGACGGTTGTGAGCCTTCTAAGTACGGATGTGTCAAGGGGTGGCCAGAGACAGAAACTGTTTACAAAGAAGTTTGCCGAACTGCTACCTCTGTGTTTAAAGAATGTTCTGGGGGATGTTAGGCAACGTGTCTTGAGGACCAATTCCAGCGAGTTTCATAATTTTGGAACGACAACGGAAGATTGGACTTAGGTTCTTGGTAATGACATGAGAGAGGCTACATTTGGATATCGAATGCCGTCGAACGGAAGACTTTACCTCACTGTGAAAGAACAATTTTTTATTGACAGTGTGAGCCGAAGATTGGGGTCTATTAGCGATTGCTTCGTTGGTGAATGCGAGGAAGGGGATATGGAGTTCAAGGAAATGGACATGAACGATTTCGGAATTAACACAGGATCACAAGAAAAGGCACCACAAGGTGAACATGTAGAAGATGGAGCCCTTAATGTTTAAGGCTGTACAAGATCAACGTGCTCAGTTGGTCCTTCATCTGAATCATGATAGAATCGATTGATGTAGAATCGGTGTTGGAACCATTGAAGTGGAGGACAAAAAGGTGGAGCAGGGTAGTTTGATCGAACAACATGGACAGTTCCCTGTAGTGCAGAAGCCGGAACCATCCCGTACCAAGGAGTTAACTCTACGATAGTCTCCGCTTTGGAATGACGAGGGAACGGAAGAGTGTGGTTCTTCTCATCGTTTGTAGCCCACCGTAAAGATATGCATTTCAATATGTGGTCGATGTTTGTTGCGGGGGGTAAAACCTCGAAATACCGGACGAATGCCACCTCTGGTGCGGTAAGTGCAGAATCAAGGAGAGATATTCGAATCAGAGCGACTACCTGGGCAACCCAAGTCTCTGAATCTTCTCCGCTTACCAATACAGTGGAAAACTTTGGCTTTCTACTGGGACCAAATGCTGGAGAAGCGAAGACACGTTGGATGATGGGGTATTTGGGTCGTCCCAGCTTAAGTGCCTTAGAAGACGAATCGAAGTGTTCAAGAGTCAGAACGAAACCGCCTTTCACGACGGCCGAATTCACCAGAGTTATCCTTGTCTTTTCTGGGAAGTATGTAATAGAGTGCTCATCCAGTGTTTCTTTCACGAGACTGAGGAAAGGAGGAAGGGCCTGTTCACCAGTTTGATCAAGAATCGACCTTGTGTCCGTACTTGAGAACATTTCTCTAACAGCAGTCCATGTTTTTGAACTGGACATACTTGAAACACAATGTTGAAGAGCTCGTAAAGTGAAAGAACGCCCTCTCATTGCAAACCGAGGAAGCTGTGTGGAAGTTCCTGGTAAATCTGGATTACGCTGGTAAGGAGTATTGCCATTCCATTGCTTTCTAACATGTCCGTGCTCAATGGAGCGAATAGTCTCCTCCACAGCCGTTGCTGTTCTTCTGGACGTCTTTTTGTAGTGTCTTTTAAATAGCAGGTGTGCATGTTCGTATATGCCTGCGTCGTAATACTTGATACTTCCCAGACGGCGAATATCGTCCACGAGATGATCGAGAAGATGAAACTTCAGAGTTCCCAGTCTGGAGGGATGAAAATCCGCCAGAGTCTTTGTTGCGGAACGCTTGAAGGCTTCAATCTCCGAACTAAGACACAGGAGAGAGCTTTCAGTCCAATACGGGTCACGATTGTATCTGAATAAGGTCGAGAGCAAGTCCGAGTACTGAGAGAAAACGGTTGTGATTGGGGCAACGTCCTGTTCTCCACAGCATATGTCAAAGAATGCTCCTATGAAGGGAAAGACCATGTCAAGTGCTTTGTAGTTTTTGGCCTCCAGCATTCCACGGAGACCGTCTTTCGTGGAGATACCATTCAAAGATTTGCCTTTCTCCTGCGTGGAGAAATCGATATGTAAACCTTTGGCAAAAGAATCGCGTTCTATGGCAGCTAGAATTGCGTTTGCATGGTTGAGGAGTTGGGTGCGTATCGTTCGAAATGAACGCGATGCAGATGTTCCTATTGTGGTGCACAGGGTGTCTGACTGCAGTCTCTCGATTGTCGCCGTTTTTATCAACTTTGAGATGCCGAGATGCAAGTTGTGTAATGGTTCGAATGAGAACAGACTGTATGGAGACAATCCCGGGATCATTCCAAGGCTTACGGAAGTTTCGAGGAACGAAGGAATGAGAGATATGGAATTTGAACGCATCAGAGTATCCGCTTGAGATCTCCTCTCCCTCGCACGACGTGGACGTCTTTCCGCCTCGTCTTTTTGTGCATGTTGCAAGATAGCTGTGTATGTCTTTCGGATGCTTTTCGTGTGCTTTTGAGAACGTCCGTTGAATGAGGTGGGAATAGGACTGCATAAAGATGAGCGAGGGGCTTTGCATCTATGACACGGGCTTTCCGTTTTGGTCCCATGAAGAATGGACAGAATGTCCTTAGCCTCAGGAATATCCGCACAATAACTTGCAAGCAGAGGATGGCACACTCGACTTAGTTTGTCTTCCCCGATGAACTGAAAACCTTTCTGCGTGAGATTTAGAATGGGCTCCAGGACTTGACGAAGAGATTCTTGAAGGATTTGCATCCTGGACTCGCGTAGAGACTTGCTAGAAACAAATGGCATTGCGTCTGCTTCAGATGCGGAAACCTCGATCAGTGTGGTAGGGAAGTATGCCACTACTGTGAGGTCATCACGGATACACTTACGGCGAAGCTGGTCGGAGAAGTTGAGAAATATGAGGTGAAGAGGATAGGCGGTAACCGATGTTTGCTTTAGAGTTGTTGAAGACTTATCGGTGTATACCTGCAGAAGACCTACGAAAGATTCACTGTAACTTATTTCTTGGGAGTACCACACTATTCTACTATCCAAAGAGCCCATGACCATTTCCTTAAGTTTTGAGGTGGCGTCTCTTGCGAGAGAGCCGGACATGGGGTGAGATATTTTCGTGGAGTGGGTCTGAGGTATAGGGTGGAAGAATGTGTTTTCGTTGTTAGCCAACTGGAGCTGTTTCACAAGTGTCTGAACGGGGTCTCTTGTGTAGAGGGTGGCGCTGAACTTACATCCTTCTGGCGAGACAGTTCTGCGATTGAAACCGTCCTTTGAAGCGTATCGTTCGAAAATGGCCTTCTTCAGTTCTGTACAGCGCTTGGAACTTGTTATGGTCTCGTTGAATCGCTTTTGCGAGAATCGCGGGTCCCGAAGTAGCCCAATTAGCTCGTCCGCCTCACGATGACCAAGGTTGGAAGCTATTGAAGCCAGACAAACCGTGAGATAATCCATATGCAAATCACCGAGGGCCTCCTCAGAAGGCACTGGGCGGGAACTGCTTCCGTGTTCTCGCTCTAATGACGCAGGAGCCGGGGAAGGAGAAACACAATGCGAAGTGTCCGGAATGGGAGGGGCGCACGGAGTGGGGTCGACGATGTCCTCGGACACTGGAGGCTCGGGAAGGCGAGGGGCAGTGACCGTTTCGGAAGATGCGGGCGCGGGTGCGGAAAGCTTGAGACGCTTGCTTCTCCGAATGGGCCGGCTATTGTCGTCTTCCAGCGCTGCTTTCAGACAAAACGGGCAAGGGTTGACATGCTGTTGAAGGGATAAGACTCCTCGGCGAGTAACGAAGGGGCACCCACGCTTCTTATGTGTACAGTAGTAGACCATGGGAAGAAGAACTGAACGAGAAACGACGACAAAGACTGCAAGGGAAGGGCGTCCGAAGGGAGAAGGAGGTCGAGCGACAGTCAAGATCGACGTCATGCTGAGAACGGAGAATATATTTTGAGTTTAAATCACGTGCTTTCGTTCAAAAAGGAACGTAGGTACACGTCGACCTCAACACAAGGGTGTACTTCTCGTATTATCTACCACTGGTTATAAACCTGTGGTTTCCCAACGTTGTACGCTGTACACTTGTCCAATCTCGCACAGAAAAATAAATCTCTTCCCTTCGCCGCCGCCGCCGCGCCTCCGACGTCCGAACTTCCGTTACCGTCGTGAGCCATGCCATCGATATCATCGCGTTATACTCCGCTCCGTCGTACTTTTTCCCGCCCTCCACTTTATGGAGGCTTCATAAAGTAGAGGGCGGAAGAAAGTAGGACGGAGTCATCCGTATCTCAGGGATGTATTCCGTGCAGTCTTTTCGTACGTTCTTCCATATCCTTCCACGTATCTTTGCTCTAAACTAACCAATCCTCACCGCGTTTCTTCGCGCTCTGCGACATGGAAACGGCAGGAAATAAGCTAATCACCCTCAACTTCTTCTATTTGTTCAAGATATAGAACGAGTTGAAGGGTGAAAACGGGAACCCGGTAACCCAAACCGACGACTGTAAGTACGCGACCAATAGTTCATTTCGTTGCGCCATAGGCTCTAGCTCTGCCTGTTCGGGATAGGCGATTCTGGTACTTGGTTGAGACATAGATTTCTGTCTCGTTTATCGCATCTTGCGGTATGTTTGCTGCATGGGCATTCTCGGTGTCGTTGCTTGTGAGTTCTTGCTTCGAGACCTTTCGCGTTTTACGATGAATGGATTGCTGGTAATCTAACCGATCACTTTCCTTCTTCTTCTTCCTTTTGCGAGTTACTAGGTCCCTCGACTTTTCTAGCGCAACGTTTCTGTTTTGCTTTATCAATGGTACGTTCCATCGCAATTCAAATGTTTCCAACGGAGCATTGACTAACTTATGGATACTTTCTGCTTGCGTATACAGGTAAACGACCAATTTTATTTCATCTCTCCAGATCCATCATCGATCTTGAGAGACAAAATGAAATTGGTCGTTTTACTGTCTGACTGTTCGGGATAGGCGATTCTGGTACTTGTTTGGGATATAGGCTAGATTCTCGTTTATCGCGTCTTGCGGTATGTTTGCTGCATGGGCATTCTCGGTGTCCTTGCTTGTGAGTTCTCGCTTCGACACCTTTCGCGGTTTACGATGATATGGTGGGCTGGTAATCTAACCGATCCCTTTCCTGCTTCTTCTTCCGTTTGCGAGTTACCAGGTCCCTCGACTTTTCTAGCGCAACGTTTCTGTTTCGTTTTATCAATGGTACGTTCCATCGCATTTCAAATGTATCTAACGGATCATTGACTAACTTATGGATAATTTCTGCTTGCGTATACAGGTAAATGACTTTTGATGCGGACGTAGCTCACGAGTTGCAGGTGCAGGTTCCTCAAGTAGGGAACCATGCATCTGGGCATGGTTCCCTACATGAGGAACGGAGAGGATGAGGCGCTTCGCCCCTCATCCTCTCGGAGTGCGTATGTGTTCTACCGATACAGCCGATGGTGGAGGTGCCCTCTGCGGCATCTGCCGCAGATTGCGCCTACACCCGCTCCATTATGGGGAAATGGTACATGTAATATAGCGAAGTAGTGGTTAGCAAAAGCGGTCGATAGAAGAATAGATACGAATAAAACGGTATGATTTCAGAATGGGCATCATCTGTACTAGCACTAGTATTCCATGCGTTGCAGGGTATCATTCCGCAGAAGGTATCGTGTAATGTGCACCTTAATGGAAACTGAACCTAGACTTCGCGAAATACCGTTCAGGTAGCCCTCGACTAAAGAACTAGCACGAGTGGAAAACCCCCCAGTATTTACTGCACAGAGATTCTGGACGACCCAAGCAATTATCTGCAAATTTTGAAATAATTGATCTCGATATTTTTTCAAAAAATTTAATGGACGACCCTTGCCAATTTCTGGACGACCCTCGCCAAAAACTAGCATCTGCAAGAGACAGACGACAACACATTCCGGGTTCGGATCCACGTCATCGTTCCACTCATAATTTTGAGTTCCCTATCGATGTGCCTCTCCATAGGTTATGATTGTCACTACCGAAACGTTATCCCTGAGGAAGGTTTGCGCTACATGTCTCACCACTGAATGGTCATTTGTTGTTGATCCGATTACGGCTAGTTTCAAGCGTCTTGGCCCTGTAGTAGCGTCGCCCTGGACATAGTGACCTGATTTAGGTTTGGTTCCCGCCGCTGTATTCGGTTTGTTTTCGTATTGGTCGCCGTTATCGCTCCGCTCTTGGCCCTGTTTCCGCAGGTTGGCACGGGGCGTAGCACCGCTTCTGGGTTGGTTTCCTTTGAGGCATTTCCCGTATTTAGGGTTCCTTTTCCCTTCCTTTCCCCTTCATTCGGGTTTTCTTACTGTATATTGATCACTATCTCTTCTTGGTTTCTCATTTCTGTAGGGTTATCCAGGCACGGTCTTCGGTCTTACAATCGACTAGCCACTCGGCTAGAGTGCGAACAGAGAGCCCTACCTCTGAGTCTGCCCATACAGGCAGCAACACTCGGATATCCTGTGGATCATTGCCCTTTTTCAGTGTTGCTTAACACGTCCAACGCGAGCTTTGGCTCAGATAGTAGTATCGGTCGAAAGACCTAGTCAGATATAGAGTTTTGCGCTGGACGGGAAGCTGCCCGTTGGGTTTTGTTAGAGTGCTGCGTAAGAAGTTAGCTCGGGGTACGGAATGAAGACTAATCTTCAGTAGGTAACTCTTCTTTGAGACGTCTCTTAAGAAGTCTATACGTTTGGTTGTCGCCGTGGAGAAATGTTTTTAAGTGCAGATTTCCAGTGCTGTTAGTTGTCATTTGTTGTTTGATATCTTTCGTTTTATGGTAATTACACTACTAATTACTCTTTTTTCTTCATTGGCTATAAGATCTTGACCCAGCCATATTACGTTTATTTCTTCGGTGAATTCTGGGCACACGTTGTTCGTTTTCGCTGGCTAGTTTTTCTCTGCTAAGTTTCTGTTTGGTACCTGAGGCACGTACAAGTAAACACGGGCGTCGTTTGCGACCAAAATGGCGCCCAGACGTTGATTTCAGAACTCATGCCGAACTGAAAGGTAAATGGAGAAAAAGGTTTTGCCAGATACCATGTTTGTAAGCTTTTTTGGGTTTAAGAGTGCTTCGAGAACGATATTGAGATTTTCAAGCAGTAGCTGGGTTGATGTGACTACGAGTGACAGCTGATGTAAAGCAAGGCTCTGATTCCGTAGTGTTCGGAGACATTTACGGAGGTGTTTGTCGAGAATCGCGGATCTCATGGTCAAGAACAGCACGTCGCATTAGGCTGCTGTGGAGCAGAGCTGCCGGAGAACGTTTTGTTGTCTTAACCAGGTGGAGTTTGGGTATTGATGATGTTGAAGAAAGAGTGCGGATCATGTGAGTTTAAAAGGTATCCAGAGCAGCTAGAGATGGTCTTATCAGGATTGATAAATGACAGAGCCTAAACAATTTGTACGCCTGAAGTGGAAGGTGATGGATCAACGATCGTCGAAGACAAGCTGCTTGCCGCCAAAGCTTTGGCTTGGAGAACCACCGAAGCTACGCTTTTCGCGGCAAGCTGCTCCAGTAAGATCCAAAGAGCTGCTCCCAAATTCCAATAAATTTTATCCCTAGTTCGCGGACATTCTAGTATAGAAATGCCGCCTACTATGCGACGTGCCCATAGCTTGTCTCAGTTTGCGAAGCTCCGCCTTTTTGCTGATGACAACAGTCTGTATTACACGGTTCATCATAAATCTAAGTCTTGTTCCAACACAAATGGGGGTTTGGAATGAAACAACATAGGAATGCAGCTATCGTTAACTCCGACGGACAGTGTAATCGCAGCGCCGTTCGTTACGAGCTGTCCTTATCTACGTTATTGATTTGTACCTACTTAATGCACCTACTCCATCCTGTGTGTCAGGACCTACCATTGTGGTACAGTCCGGCTGTAGGAGCGGCGCAAATCAAGCCAATGGCATCATCAGCTGGCGGAAAAAGTCTTTCCCAACAACGTCTCGTGTCCACGACGCCAGACAAACACGTCGACGTGTGTGTCTGGCTTCGTGGACATGAAATGCCTCTCTTGCCCTTCGGCGCCCGAGTAGCCTCATCATGCTGCTCTTACAGCACAACGAGAGCTTCAGGTTCCGCAGCGGAGAGCAAAATCTTAACTGAGAAGTAGCCCTGAGAAGACCGCATCTTGCTCCAGCCCTTTTTTTTAGTTTTGTATCCTGCTCTACCAGTTTTGAAGAGAACGACGTAAACAAAGAAACTAAGCTTTCATTTTGCAGTGAACTTGAACTTCTGCGGAGAAATGTTTTTTATTTGAGACTCACAGCCGAGAGTGATAGTCTCATGACTGCAAAGCTCGATCTCGGAGACAGCGTCAGCTCCACGCTGACACCGAGTGTGAGATATGTAAATATAGATATATGTTTTGCTACCTGTATTGCATGCTTCTGGTTTCCCAAAATTATCAACAATTCTTCCTTTTCGAAGACGTTAACGTCGGGTATACAAGCCATCGCAGCAAGCGACGATGTAGATTTGTAACCCAACCGCTATTCGCACAAACGCGACTCATCCAAAACTTTGTAGTGCCCATTCATCCAAGCAAAGTACAAACATGTCCCCGTACGATATAGTATTTTCTCGCAACCCAAAATATAGTTATGACCCATGGGCGTGGCCACTGCAACCAATCTTGAAACATTCAAGACTCACAATCTCAGAACCATCACGACCACGGAAACGCGTAACATTTGCAGATTTTCCCAGTATCCACCCATGGTTCTACCGAAAATACTATCATTCAAGCACGAAGAGAACAGTGTATTCGAAGCGGGCAAAAACATATCAACTTCCAAGTTTGGACGAGCAACTTGACGAGATTTGGGAATTAGATGATAAACGTCACGAGCCCGAGCTCCGACAAATCTCTTCACAGTTGGCTTCATTTCCACTTCATCTCAGCGGCAGAAGACGGTCAGCAGATAGCAACAAGCAAAGAACGTCACGCCATGCAGAGTCGTTTTCTCTTTGTCATAGTTCCTCATCGTTCTCATCCTCTTGTTGTCTACTTTCAAAGACGCGAAGGAATATGGATGAAATATGTTCCGAGTCTTCGAAAAGTTTTGGTGAGAGTTTAGGCTCTCCGATTCCATCCCGTCGATCACACTATGGTCCAAAGATCGGCAGTTTTTGGCATTCTCGTCATATTCCTCATCTGGGTTCAAAAGGAGCCTCGTCTAATTCACATGTTTGTGCACACCAAGATGTTTCTAATGCCATCAGAAACCCATCATCTTGCTCCTATAAACCTCTAGAATATCCCGAACAAACTCCGAGGTCGGGTCATCCGCTAGGAAACCAATTGGCATGGGAGCAGACATATTGTGGTCAAGAAGAGAGGAAACCATTGCGAGAAAAATGCTGTAAGAGTCGTAAGAAATGTCCTTGAAAACAATGCAGCCAGTCTCGCTTTCAGCAGATGGAGCAATCCAAAGAGAGCAAGAAGAATACTAGAGTTTTTACACTCTCTGCATGGGTGTTGAGTCTGGTGTTTTGGACAAGTAACACGAAATGAGGTAGCAGTCTCACACCGGTTGGAAATGCGTTGCAACTTGTCGAATGGTCCTGGCAATGCATGTCAAGATGAGTTTGAATATTCCCCTTTCTCATTCTCAAAGTCAAGAGACGTAGAAATAAAGAGTTTCTATTTCATTAAGGTTTTTTCTTCAATTGAGGAAGTGCTCTTTGGTCATACGGTTAAAGTTGTTTTGGAATGTTCTTTGTTTGTAAACGATGAGTACTTCTGCTTTGTTCCCTCGTACTAGCTGCATCAAAAAATTGCATGCGGTACTTCTCGGTTGATTGCCATTTGTTGAAAATTCGTACTAGTAAAAACAAATCTTTGAGAGCAAGGAAACTTTCATGTCGAACATAGCGCGAATATAGAAAAAACACAGCTGAAAGCATTTAAAGAAAGCCTTATGTGAGCTGGGGTTTGCAAGGCTATGACTGTAGGTGTAAGGCAGGATGACATCGTGCATTGCACCCCGCTAAAGCCAGCACATCAAATACCACAGATTCACGATACCAGCAGTTGAGAGGAGCTATGGTTGAGTGCAGTTCTCTCATCCACGCTTAAATGAAGCTCAAGATTGACGCTTAGAAGAACTGAGTATAATTCATCTACTTCCAGCAAATACGAGCGACCCAGATGTGTATCTGTTCGTACTATTGTGCTCGTGTATATGTTTTACATGACACACGTTACGATCTACACGTTTCAATACGCACATGCTTCAATACAAAGGACGAAGCCTCGAAGACACCGTTGCGCAGAGAGGCGCCGCACACGTGCAGCGCTACCGAGTTTCGTGAGAAAAGGACAACGGGAGCTGGAAATTCAAACTCCGGGCAACCGCACCAGCCACCATGCGTCATCATGCTAATGAATCCTATGTAACGCACAACCTCTTGGCGAGCTAGATCGAGTGTTGTGCCAACGACGTCCATCTGCGAGCTAGAAACCGTCGTCTTTCATGTGAAAGATAAAAAGGAATCTTGCTCACCGTTTGACAGATTGGTGAGCTTGCTACTGGCTGTTGCACCGAGAAATATTATCCAACCATCGCCAAGAATAGCAGAGTACAACATCAAGTTTTCACAAAACCGGAACTTTTCTCACACTCTGCACGCGGAACCCGCCATTGCACAACAAACTGCTCTCCCCACCTCGCTGCTCACCATTCGGCTGTTCGGTGTGCGGCGTGGAAAATGTTCTTGCAAAGAACCCGACGGGAGCCACTCGTGCCACGTGGCATTCCACGTGGACGGGCAAATATCCCTCAGTACGGGACAGACTGTCAAGGTGGTGCACAACCTCAGCCACGTGGCACTCCTTCCGCCATGCCAAGTGGACGAACAAATGAGCCGCAGCGCAACGCAGGAGTGTGGACTCTGAGCGTTAAGTCCAACAACACGCACGTCCCCGCCGGCGAGTCGATCGCTATCTCCAGCATAGCATCGTCCCAATTCGCCCTGTCCAGAGAGCTGTCGCCAAACCTGGCACTCAGTTTTTCTGCCGAGACGTATTTTTCGGCCATTGAGCCGTTCTTCTTCCTGCTCATTCTTTATCGAACTCTCACTCGCGCCTATCTCCCGTGGGAACTGCGACAAACCGAGACGCCCACTGCCGCCACCTTCGAACTCGCGTCGCGCCACCCGTCTCCGCTACGCACCACAGAAAATGAAGCTACTTACACATCGTAGCTTGAGCAGTGCAGCTGTCACCATCGACAACATCACTTCATGGTCGTCTGCGGACGACATGAAGAGCGCTCGTGAACACACATAGTACCACATTTAACAACAGAAAGCTTGAATTCGAGAACATCCATCCACACGCGACGAAAATTCACACAGCACACTATGAAATTGTGCCTGACGATGGCAGCCCAAGCGATCCGACAAAAAGAAATCACATTAGCGCCTTGTTTCCGACTGCTCCAATAAAATATCATCTTCGAATAGGCTATTACTGACGCTAGCCGTGGCAAGTTGGAAGCCCCCTAGGAGCTAGCAGCATCTGCGCCGAGCAGGATGTGGCCGGCGATTCGAAATAAAAGGCCCTCGGTCTCTGACCGAGGGCAACCTCCGAGAAAGGGCTGAGTAGCCAATTCGTCTTGGAGGTGCGCTTTCCTTGGTGTTTTCTTTTCTACCGCCTTTTCCCCTTTCCTGTTGTTTCTGTAGTGCCCACGACCACCACACTCGCCAACACATGCCCTACTCCTTCTCTGACGCAAACCAATTGCCAGCGTCCAGCCCACCTGCCACTCAATTGCGACCGAATTTCTGGCATGGCCATCGTTGGACACCCATTAAGTGTCCAACGACGGCCATGAAGATCGTCCTCAATGGATAGCTCAAGAAGTTGCCATCCTCTTCTTGCTGTATGATGTATTGTCAGAAGCTCGTGAATTTTGCCGGACGTGTCGCAGAATTCGTCAAGTCTTTCGCTCTCCGCGTTGTGTCGGCAAAAAGGCAAAAAAAAAGCATTGCTGGCGCGAAACGGTTGGCCGCGAAAATGGCGCGCAACAATTCTTGTGTCAGGCAGCGATGCAACGTCGGCCGCCGGATCAAGAGCCGCGTGCGCTGCTCCACGTAAAAGCCGCCGCCGCTCGGCGCGTCTGGAAAGCCGCGGGAGAGCCTCGTCACCCTTCGCATGCACATCGCCCGCATCTCAGCTTTTTTCGATCGATCGGAATCTTCTCTAACAAGTGTTGCACATATGGGTAGCTGTGTGAGTAAGCACGGGAGCGCCCCCGTCAAACATCCGCCGTCTAAGGGCAAGAAGCACAAGCTGTTCGCCGCGCTCAGCGATGTCTTTGACGACCATGGTGGAGATGGATTTGGAGGCTTCGAATTTAGCTTCGAGTGTGATGGCGGCGGCGAGTGAGTGTGACGCGCTCATGGTGGCTGATGCGATGATGGATGTCGATGCGACGATGAGATGAGCTTTGAAAAAACACTTGTGGGGATCTTGGCTTGTCTTTGCTTGCTTCAAACTTTCAGGGTAGTGGTGTATTATCATACGACGTCCGCAACATGTCACTAGTCTAGGGAATTATGGAGGGGTACGTCCATCATGTTTGAGGTTGAGACGAAGTTCAATGATGTTCTATATCCGATATCTGCGTTAATGTTCGAGCTAGCTGTGTTTATCTGCGATGGAAGTATCAGAGCGTTTCAGTAAAGAGATAATGAAAGTTCTCTCGGGGACGACATGATCGGCAATCAAATGTTAAGGTGATTGATAAATATAAGGGCGACAGCTCAGGATCGAGACATGAGATCACAAGTTCAATGTTTCTCAAGAGTGGAAACGACCAATTTTGCCAAACTGTTTCTCTCTGGGCAGTCATCTCTGGAATGAAAATCAAACCGAATAGGATAGCTCATGGATCAAGTTGAGAAGCTAAAGGCAGAGAATTCATATCTGGCCAATCCGTCTCTCACCGTTTCCACGTCTTTCAAAGCTTGGCGTAGCTTGCCTCCGCAAGAGCGCAAATCGTTCTCTAACTTCGCGTTGATGAGATCTTGTTTCTTCCACAATTCTATCACACTATATCTCATTCTTGTTGCTTCATCCCGAATTCTCTTTATAACCCGCTCGCGGAAAACCAGATTGACTCCGAATGGCAAATCGATGATGGTGAAATGAGGCATGCGAAGTTTGTGAATATCGGGAAGTAGCAGTTCCTCGTTGCGTTCGTTCAACGCGCTTGAGAGGTAGGGGCTCCGATCAACAGCCCTCGAGAGCCACTTAGCCGCAGTTGAAACGCACCTGTTCGTGAATTCTCGCATGTACAATCGTGGAACAGTATGCGTCAGCTGCGTTGCATGTCGTGGTAAGCGTGTGTTGCCTGTTGCCGCTCGTGGATTGTCGACATAAACCGAGATCAAGTAATCCATATGGTTTGCCACAGAGAGGAGCAAACTGGCAGAGCTTTCCAAGTCCTTTGCGGCATTGGTTTGGTCAGCAAAAGTGGAGTGCATCAGCCTCAAGTCGCAAAGAAGGGTGTTCAATCTTTGCAGGAAAGGCTCGATACATTGCGAATTCGGGTATAATTGTTCCAAGAGCCTGAACGTTTGACTGTCCTCCTTGGTCCAAGATGGGGCTTCACTTCGCGGTTGACTGGCTTCCTGATCTTTCAGATACAAGTAGGAGAAGAATAGGAGACGTCGTTTAGCCGATGCCATAGACGGAGAGGTGGAATACGCTGCCCTGAGCGAGCGAACAGCCACACAATCCATGTCGAGTATAATGGTTGAAAGGTCGCGCTGCATGGCGACGCACTATGGTTCGAACACGGTACTTTGATAAATGCAAGCGAACTGAGCAATCTGCGTGCACAGGACGTGATTTGGAATGCAGAACGCAAGAGGCCAAAGACGAGAAACATGAGCGGAGAGTCATGATCAAAAGGGGGAAACTGTCAAATCCCGCCCGCATTCCAGTGCAGCGGCAGTTGATCGCAGGTTCGGCTTAGCTCAGCCCAGCTCAGCTGCTGAAGAGACGCGCTCACGTCAGACCATCTGTTGTGCGCCTTGGTGGCGTTTTGCTTGGAATCAAGAAGTGATCTACGGTCAGGGCAGATGCCGACCGAGCATCGCTTCCGCAACAACATTATCTACACATCAGCTCAGCTCCGCTCAGCGCTGAGCGCACGAGCCACTCCTTGGCGCGGGAGGCGGTGGTTCGTTCGTTCCTGCGAGCAAACGTCGGCCACGGCGCCACGCGTGCCAGCACGGGCAGCAGACAACGACGGCAACCCCGACGTCGATGTCGGCGGCGCAATCGCGACTGCTCACTTTCGGAAGGCGCCCAAGACTCTCCGCTCGACCATACCACAACGAACGACACGTGGCCATAGAACTGTAAGTACGAGGGTGCATGACACTGAATTTGAGTAGCTGAATTTGAGTAGCGGATCAATTAAGAACCCCGGTATTAATACTCGCTTTCCTTCGAATCACCCGAAAAGCATCCGTTGTACAGACACCTGTCTGATTTCACGTTGCTTGAGCTTAGTTTTCCTTGTCGTTTTCAATACTCCGAATCAAAACGCTCTATTTCACAGGCATAGATATTTACATATATGTCAATCATTCTCCTACCCTAAGCAGAGAAGCGAACAGCGTATGAGCGTGAATACTGCTTGGGAGCTTACGGAACTGAGTGACTTATGTGCTCTTGTTTGCATTCCACGAAATAGATGTAGATATGGATGTTTCACCATGCTAGGCGATCTAGGAATTTAGATTCAATCAAAATACTTGAAGGTCGCGTAGAATACAAATCTTAATTCGATTCACTTCTCACATTGTCAAGTCAAGAAGGATGTCGCTCTCGTTCCAAATATTCTCATATTGTCTCTATCGCCTCAAAACCCAGCCGCAGTTTGTATGAGAAGAGTTATTCAACGAAAATAAGTGGAAGGCACAACTACTTCTTTGCTTTCTGCACTCGAAAACAAGAAAATCTCCCAGAATTTGACCCCTGCACTTCATTTTATATTAAAATGTACAGAGTGCATCATCCCGCACTTATTGCCTTCATAGGAACTTAAATACTAAACATCGACGTGCTTATACATCCACGACCATAACGAGAAAATGTCTTCAGCTTTTGTGCATGGTCCAGATTACACTGGGCAAACTATAAATGGACGATGGAAGATACTATACTTGATTGGTATCGGTGGATTTGGGGCTGTCTACGCTGCTAGAGATAGGTTGAGAAGACACTCCTCCGTAGTCCTAAAATTTGAATACGCGCATAGCGAACAAGAAGTCGACGAAGTCCGACGATCTTTGGGCGAAGAGTGGAGAAACCTTCGACACTTAAATCGAGTAGCTCCTAATCTACCGATACCTACAGTTTATGAGAATGGAACCCATAACGGTACCAAGTACATTGCAATGACGAGATTTGGAGCCTCTATCGAAGAATGGCTTGAAGATAGAGAGGGACCTGCTTCAAATTATAGAATTCTTCATATTACTTACCAAATATACAATATCATTCGTTGTATGCATCAGGAACACATTGCTCATGGTGATATCTCAGAACGAAATATTTTGTTTGGAAGAAATAGGAACGATCGCCAATCTGTGTATGCCATAGACTTGGGAAATTCTGGTCGGGATGACGAGAGCATAGAAATGGAAGATCTTGGCGAGTTGTGCCATGTCATGGTGAAAATGTTCAGGAATGGGGTAGATGGACTCGTTCCAGACCAGCACCGTGGAGGTGTTTTCTGGATTTCGCTCTCCGCTTTCCAGAGAAACCTGATTTTGGAAAACCTCGAAAAAGCCTTTGACTTACGAAAGAGCAATGGTGTGCCAATTCCAGATCCCGTTCGTACCCTGGTGAACTACGTGGTGAGTGGAGACGAGATAGACTACTCTCGAATATCCAGGCTGCTCCGGCGTGCGCTTCGGGAAGCGAAGGCACAGCAGCGACGGTGACTCTTGTTATGCCAAGATTTCACGAAGGATATCATCAGATGTCGGGCAATCACGCTCTGGTTTAAGGATTTTCTTTTATACCAAGAATGGTCTTGAAGTACGTCGATATTTTCCAATTCAATATAGAACGTATCGTTAGTTCAAGTACTTGGTAGTAGGCGCTCAAATAAAAATCAAACTGCAGGATTTCCGCATTTCGCTACCCTTGTACATGAACTGGGCGATGATGTGTGTTGCGGTTTGCCATGACTGTGGTAGCATAAAGAATGGCAGTATTACAAAGGGTGGTAGTGACTAACGTGTACACGTGAACAATAATGTTCTCTCATAAATCTGCATTTCCAAATCGCACGTCATTGCGCACGAACACCGCATCATTTCCGAGAGAGTTTTTCTTCACCACCGACATTTTGCGCTCATTTACGGGCATTCGCATGTACCCCAGCTGCGCCAAAAGCAAACTCACGTTGGCGAACACGGGCGTAAGCTCCACGGTGAGCACGTCGATTCTCACCCGGCTCCAATCGATGCCCTTTAACACGTTCAGCTCGTGCCCCTCCACGTCAAGGCTCATGTAGTCCACGTGCGTGATAGACGCGCGGTCGAGCATCTTCTGCACTGTCGTGCAGCGCTGTTCCACCATGTCTCCATCAGAGAGGTTGCCATGCTTGTACGAGTCTCCCACTATGCCTCCAATCTTGTGCAGCATGTGAAACGTGACCACCTCGCCATCGGTATCGCTCGCGCACGTCGGCGCAAGCATGCAGGATCTCTCCCGGAAGATCGGTTCGAAATACATCGGATTCGCCTCCACGCAGACCCCCTTCCATCCTAAGCATTCGTCCATAAAGTACGTGTTCGAGAGCCGCACTGGATCATTCGCTGCCACGTCGAGATACACCCCTTGTCGATTCAGTCGATTGAAATGCTTCACGTACAAGTACGAATCCTGCATAAACTGCGAGAACATTTTGATTTCATTCATGTGGTACGATCTATAGTCCCGCGGCACCGTGCAGCTGCCGCTCTGTTCGTACGGACCGCACAGGTAACCGTTGCGGGCCAGCTCTTTGAACAACGGCTTGCACACTTCAGAAGGGGTTTTTCTCACCCAGTCATTCTCTCCATTTGCTGTGTCTGCGTTCGACTCGATCCGGCTCCGACCTGGCACGTTTTCCAGAGCAACTTCCACCGGGCGCTTTGGCACTGCCAGTTTGTGCTCTTGGTTATCGTGGGCCGCAGTATGACGAGAAAGGAGAGAAGCGCCAAAATGGCGGAGAGCAACGCCAATGTAGGCGTACACGAGACGCGGATTTGACGCCAGTCGGGAGATTTTGCTTTCACGCTTTGTGTCATGGTGTTCCAACGTATTGCTACCGACGGGAAGGGAGCACGAAAGAAGTGCAGTGACCGCAGATTATCGCTTGCCAAGAATTGTAGCAAAACTGTGCTTCTTTCCAGGAAGCTCCAGTGATGTGTTGCAGACTGCTATGGGACGAGGGGAGGCAGTAAGAGATGATGGGAAAGCGAAAACAGCTCGTAAGCAATTCAACCAGCGCGAGGAGCGGATTAGGGCTGCACTGCTTTTCCTTCGCAACATGCCAGGAATCCGTTGAATGCTGAACAGGGATCGTGATGCGTACACAAGTATATTGCGCAGTCGGCTAAGCTCTCCAGTGTCATGGAGGTATGTGTAGACCTCTACCGAAGCTGCGTTTTGGCTTACACAATTTCCTACAACGGCAGAGACGTATGCGTCTCAACCACTCATTCTAGGGATCAGAGTAAGTACGAAGAGTAGAAACATCGATTCATTCGGGAGCATGTAAAGTTTAGGTGTACGTCTTCTCCCATCACTAGTGGCTCCCCCATTTCTACCCCTCGTATAATAATACAGTAGAAGGCCACATGATGTGTGGCCCACATCTAAGGAGTTTCTATTTTTGCATGAGAGAAAAAAGCAGCAATAGATATCGTTGGACATGTAAGAGCATTTGCACCAGGAGGTTGGTACTACCAAAAACTTAATCAAAAGGATTTGATTCTGAAAAACGTGCACCAGCATTTTTTTGGTTTGGGTTTGAACCAAATTTCGAACCAAACCAATTTTTTGAACCAATCCAGCCCATTTGGCTATAAAAATTGGTTTGGTTCCCTGCACAAATCCTGGAGGCCTGTATTTGTCGTCCACGTGTCACACGTTCTCCTCTTGCGCTATATAATATATTGGATTTTCCGGATGAGGAAGTAGATTTATTGGAAAATTTGGGGACTGTGAAAAAAAACCGCGGCAGCTTCGAAGATCGCAACGCGATCTGCGAAAACCAGCAGCCTTGAGAATCGCAACGCGATTCTAAGTTGAGATGACAGTAGTGAAGCCTTCACAAAAGACATCTGCGAATGGCACAGGCAAGGTGCCTGCTTTCGTCGCCGCGCGACGGCGGTGCATCAAACACACGCACAACTGTCCAGGATCGAAAACCTAAAAATAAAATATATTCTTCGTCCCTCGAAAAGATCATTGCTGGTTCTGCCCGCTGTTGGTTCCGTACTTATGGGCAGGGCTGCGTCCAATATAATTGCAATTAATTGCACCTAAAAACGCAATAAACAATATTTTCATATATTGTACCCGATCTTGCAATAATAATTGCAATGATAGCGCCCTAAATCTCCAATATAATTAGCAATAACCGAACGGGTTTGCAATAATCTAGCAATATTGGTAAGCTAACCAATGCCGATACATGCCAAAGAATACGTTCCAAACTTTAGCGTGTACATTTCTATGTGAACTTCAAATTTTAATTTGATATTAAAGCCTCTTTGGCGGCATGCTCTTCGAAAGGATCAACAACTCGATCTGATCTTGAACCAAATCTTTGTCCCAAATTCTTTTGTCAATCTTTAAAAAGCTAATGCTTCGAAAATTTGTGACGTCATAGTATTTCTAATGTCAGACAATATGTTATTTACGATGCTTCAACGTCTTTCCAACTTAGCTACTGATCCTAAAATAAAGTCATAGTTTATGTACTTCTGTTTCCTGATAGACAAGCTTTCATGTTTACGTGATATTTACTTTGAACGGCAAGAGCTAAATTCATTACGGCATTTATTTTCAGTATGAAATAAATCCAGCAATATCATAGCATTTTGCAATATGAGCTCCAATATGAAATGAAACTGCAATATGTATTGCAATAGGCAATAGTACTTGCAATATGCAATAATTATTGCATATTGCAATATATTGCAATAGCAATTAATTGCAACACAGTCCTGCTTATGGGTGTCGCTGGAGCAACAGCGGGCAGCTGAAGCCGACCAGCGTCGATCAGTCACCACCATCTTGGGATACAACGAAGGCATTCCTAGAGATCTTTTTTGTGACGGTAGTAGAGCAGATCATGTTGTCAACTGTAACAGGTTCCATCCCGTGTTTCCCTGACACCCTGTCCGCGAGCTTGAAGCCCGATTGCATTCTGATACCAACGTTTGCTCATAGTACGCAAGTCTGCACACACGTACATACATGTTTAGTGAATACGAGCTATGTTACTACTCAGAAACTTTGAAACGCATGTATGGAGATCATGCTATTTTGTAGCTAAACTGAGCGGGTAGCATAACGAATTCAGCGTCTTGCTGCCGAGCAGCACAAAGCAAGAAACAGTAGCTGCGTCTCAAGTGTTCTAGAAGACCCAAGAGAAGAACAGTCGCTGTCGATTCGCAGAACGCTCGTGGGAAGTACCAGTACACTGGCAGTGCCAGTGGCACTGTGCTCGCCAGCGATCGCGCGGGACACCAATCTGACGCCGAGGCTGCGACACCGAGCGCCACAACTTGCCTAGCCCCACTACGGGACCAAAACAAGTTTCTTCGACAGATCTCAACAACTTTAGCGTCGGACGACCGTGCGGACGGCGAGACTTAACCGATCATGCCATGGGGAGCATAGATTGCAAGCAGAGTCTGTCCCGCGATGCAGCGACAGTTAATTCGCACTCAGCACCGAATTTCAATGCGTTTGTTTAAACGGTTTTAATATCACGTCACTTTATATCAGCCGATACAGAAGATTTTCTATAATGCCCATGTGGAGTCATGTTTGAAAATCAAGTTAACATCCAAAGGCTCCCGAACACCTTCTTAGACGAAGCGATGAACTCGAGCCCTCACAGTAGAAGTAAAGGCTTCGCTATCATTAAATTTTTTGTAGTCAGTAGTGGCCTGTTCTGGCTGCCCTTCGCCATTTCCGGCGCCCACTATTGTCCCAATTGACCCAACACTTTGTGCAAGGCTTTTTTGGGCAAAGCAAAGAAGCGGACTAACTTAGCGTAAGGCGGTGAACGGTTCATCTGAAATCTACGTTTTGTTCCAACGAACAATGCGTTGGAATGATACAATATAGGTATATAATTGTCCATGTGTCTCACAGCTCTCAAAAGCGATCTTTAATGTTTTGATAGAAGGAAAGTGCGGAAGTTAACAGTGCAGACACCACTGATTTATATAGTAATTCTGTTCCACGAGCACGTTGAGGGTGCAACATGTCCCTTGGGCGTGGATGAGTGGGTGAAAATGACAGAGCCTAAAAAATTTGTACAGCCGAAATAGAAGGTGGTGGATCAACGATCGTCGAAGGCAGACTGCTTGCCGCCAAAGCTTTGGCTTGCAGAACCTCCGAAGCTACGCTTTTGGCGGCAAGCTGCTCCAGCAAGATCAAAAGAGCTGCTCCCAAATCCTGGACAAATCGAAGATTATATGTTATCGGAGCATCTGGGAACGAGACGAAAATGTAATGGCCCGGATCAGGCTGCTGCACTCTTAAATCTGGGTATGTATCAATCGACAGCCATTCTTGCGGGCAGATTTGCGTGTTGAGCATGTTTTTTGTGATTTTCCACTTCGAGATGAACTGGTGCTGGACTGGTATATAAGCAACAGGTTTACTTCACTGCTACGAGCAAAGTTCTCGACAGCTCTGCACGTCTCTGCTCTTTTATCTGAGCCAAAAACTCTCTATTCTAGAGTTTTATCTTCTTTTATTTCCACCTACCTAAACATCCCTGACTTTTTCGTTAATAAGGCTTCATTGCTTTATGTGAAGACTCTGAAACGTCTGTGAAGCACATGTTGCTCAAGGACGTTGCAGTCTGGTTATACTGCAACGCCCGCATGGAGCAACATGGTGCAAGACGTTGCACTGCACACTGGTACAGTTGGTACAGTGGTTTGCAGTGACAAGTCAGCAGAGCGTTCCAAACGGGCTGCTCTCTAATCAGAAGAAGAGCGAGCACCCAAAATACAAACATTAGTTTTAGTCTGTGACTTAGTTGCTGGAAGCTAGTGACAGATAAAAAGGTAGCTCAAACAAGTAAACAGCAGATCGAGGAGTCGATCTAACCTCTTGTGACACCAATCTACCCCCTCCCGCTACAACAGATTATCGGGCCTACTACGAACTACTGTCGCGTGTTGCGGTTCTTTCTCTTTCTCTAGTGCGTCTGGGGCTACCGCATCGTCATGGACGACACCTTTGTCGACGTTGCGAAGTTTCGCATTTCGCTTTTGAAGGCGGATAACTACTTCATGTGGTCGCACAAAATGGAGCTAGTGTTGCGCTCCAAAAGCGTGTGGCCTCTGGTGACTAACGCTGATCGGAAACCTGAGGACGAAGACGCTGTAGAGAAGTTTGAAAAGAAGAAGGATATCGCTCTGACCTGCATACTACTCTCGGTAAATGAGTCCTGTGTGGCATCGGTGATAACGATACGGGACCTGGCTGAGATATGGAAGACGCTAAAGTCGAATTTCGAATTGGTATCGCAGGCGAGCAAAGATGCGCTACTGGAACAGTATCAGGATATGAAGATGACAACGGATGAACGTGTGCTTGACTACACCAATCGACTTGCAGTCATCGAGATGAAGCTGAATATTATCAGACACACTCTGTCTGATGCCGAAAGGCTTAGAGCGATCCTGAGGGGTCTCACAAAGGACTTTGATGTGACAGCTGAAGTCATAAGTCAGACTGGAACTACTCTGAAGGACGCTATACCGCGCTTGATAGCCCGTGAGGGGTAGTTGTTGAAGGACAGTCGGTCTTCCAGCTCCACTTCAGGACATGTGAGAGCACTACAGGCGCGTACGAAGAAGACTTCGGAAGACCGGAAATGCTTCTTTTGTGACAAGAAAGGTCACATCAAGAAGAACTGCTGGGACAATCCTCGCAGTAAGAGTTACAAAGGAAAGAAGAACGGCCATGAAGAGAAGCATTCGGATCGTGGAAATGGAAATGATGGTGTGGCTGGGATCGTCGCTGGAATGGTAGTGGTTGCCTTTGAAGATGAAGAGGCACCAGTAATGGAGACACTTGATGTACCTGACGCGAATGGATGTCGAGAGAACATCGTATTGAAGGAAGCCGGATACATTCCAAATCACTGAGTTCCTGAGGGACAGGAGTTCTCATGGTACTTGGACTCAGGGGCATCGAAGCACATGACTAATAGCCAGAGCTACTTCGTTCATGGCGTGCATTCCTCCACGAAGAAGACTGTATCAGTAGGAGACGGTGCAAAGCTGCGAGTGAATGGACAGGGTACTGTAGAATGTTGGATTCGTGCAACAGAAGGTCAACGCGAGAGGATTGTTCTTAACGACGTACTCTACGTGCCGGAGCTTATGTGTAATCTGCTGTCCGTGAGCGCTATTCGTCGTCGCGGATACATGACGGTGTTCATGTCTGACAATGAAGGATCAGGGATCACGGTAATTGTGGACCAGAGTAGCCTGAGGATTCTGACAGTAGGGAAAGAACTCGATGAAGGACTCTACGAAATCAAGCTTGCTCCGTCTGAAAACCGTGGAACTAACGTTTTGATTGCGCAGGACGGAGAAAACTATGCGCTAACCTGGCATAGACGTCTCGGCCACGCAAGCTTAGACTACATTCGGAAGACTCTGCGAATCATCAATGGCGTACGACAGGTATCGATACACGACTTCGGACACTGCGAACCGTGTGCGGAAGGCAAAGCTACTCGAGCACCGCGGAACCCAAGCGATGCATCGAAGAAGAACATGGAGGTTCTTGACCTTGTCCACTCAGACGTCATGGGACCCATGAACGTTGAGAGCTTGTCAAAGGCGAAGTACGCGGTGACCACTTATGAAGACAAGACTTGTCTGTCAGCAGTGCGGTTCACACGAACACGGGCGCAAGTAGGAGACCGAATCAAGGACATGATCACCTTGTTTGAGACTCAGTCTGGACGAGTGCTGAAGCGGTTCAGGTTTGACAACGCCGGCGAGTATTTGTCCGGTGCAATGCAGAACTGGTTGAACAGCAAAGGAGTGATCATGGAACCGAGTCCGGCATACAGCCCTGAGTCCAACGGAAAGGCGGAGAGACTCAATCGTACACTGAATGACAAGGCTCGAACGATGTTACGGACGATTGAAGGGACACCACGCAGTGGCCAACTGTGAGCAGAAGCCGTAAACACAGCGAACTATATCCGGAACCGCACATTCGTTCGACGCGAAGGGGAGCCTCACATGACTCCGATAGAGGCTTTCACTGGTATCAAGCCTAACCTAGCGCACTTACGAACCTTCGGGGCACAATGTTATGTACACATCCCGAAAGAGCTCCGTCAACGTAGTGCAAAGTACGAGAAGCGTGCCATCAAGGGGATCCTTGTCGGGTATGAGAGGGGCAAGTGCTATAGGGTGTACATTCCGAACGAGAACAAAGTGATTGTGTCTCAAGATGTCACATTCAATGAGAAGGTGACTGGATGGAACCCTGAATCTGAGACTGAATCTCTCCCTGGACCAGAGAAAGTCGACCTCAGTGGGGTAGACCACTGTGAAGAGGATCATGAAGTACAGATGGATGTGAAGCAAGACGATATGGATGAAATGGAATCAAAAAAGCAAGAAGATCAGAAGCAGGAAAATTTGGTGGATGATGAAGTGAAGGAAGAAGAAGAGCTTGTGGACGCACAAGTGGAGTATTCCTACGACCCGGAGCTTGTGACTCACTACCCAGATGACCCAAGAAGGTCCAGTCGATTCCGCCAGGCACCCAATCGATACACACCAGACGCCACCATGGCATTACTCACTACTAGTGCGTTGGGGAACCCTGTGGACGACAGTCCACTGACTGTTCGTGAAGCTTTGCAGGGAAACGACGCCGAAGACTGGCGAGCATCCATGCGTGAGGAGATGGATCATATGGATCAGAGAGCTGTATGGGAACTGGTTCCGCCTCCAGAGAACTGCCGACCTATCAGTAGCAGGTGGATTTTTCTCAAGAAGCGAGATGAGATAGGCCAGATAGAGCGATACCGTGCACGATTGATAGCTCGAGGCTTCTCACAGCGTCCTGGACTGGACTATGAGGAACTGTTCTCCCCTGTTGTGAAGTATAGTACAGTTAGAGCCGTACTGTCGCACATGGTGGCCAATGATATTGATGCTATTCAGTTTGATGTTAGAACAGCGTTCCTGTATGGTGATCTCACTGAAGACCTTTACATGAAACAACCGGAAGGCTTCATGAATGCACAATGTAGGGATCACGTGTAAAAGCTGAAGAAGGCCATTTATGGCCTAAAGCAGGCATCGCGCGCATGGAGGACCAAGTTTAAGGCTATCATGAAGAAGATTGGCTGCACTGTGTCTGAGAACGACCCTGGCCTCTTCCTTTACAACAGTGGTGAGGGACGGGTGACCATTCTTGTGTACGTAGAAGACGGTATCATTGTCGGCAAAGGAAGAGACATGTTGCTGGAGTTTGTGAAGAAATTACAAGCCCATGTCGACCTTAGGGTCTACGATGAGCCACGGAAGTTCCTCGGGATGATCATCGAACGTAGCGCTGACAGGAAATCACTCAGTCTACACAATCAACCGATAATAGAGCGCCTGGCTGCCCAGTTTCATGTAGAGAATGGCGCCAAAGTTAACGTTCCTCTGCAGACCACAATCTTGGCAAAGGCGTCAGATGTTAATGAAGATGTTGGAAATCTCCCTTACAGAGAACTGGTAGGCTCCTTGCTGCATCTGGCAAACACTGTGCGTCCTGACATCGCCTTTTCGGTCTCTTATCTCTCGCGCTTTATTCATCAATACTCGCGCGAACACTGGAGTGCGGCTTTGAATGTCCTCAAGTACCTTAGCACCACGAAAGATGCTAAGATTGTGTATCGTGCTGATGATACTGTTGGAATTGAAGGAACTTCAGATGCAGACTTTGCTGGCGATAGAGAGGACAGGAAGTCCACTAGTGGCTTCATCTTTACGTATGCTGGAGGCCCTATTTCGTGGAGAAGCAAGAAGCAGACTGTTGTAGCGCAGTCTACTCTAGAAGCGGAAGAGGTTGCAATTTCCTTCGCTGTTCGAGAGGGAGTGTGGCTACGACGAATATTTTACGAACTGCGTGGACACGAAGCTCTGAGAAGTATTGACATCTTCGGAGATAATCAGGGCACGATTTCTTTTTGTGCCATGATGAAGTCCTGAACGAGAAAACAAAGCACATCGAAGTGAAATATCATCTCGTGAAAGACTCTGTGGAACGTGGACTTGTGCGAGTTGGCTACAGGAGAAGCAGTGAGTCAGCTGCAGATTTATTTACGAAGCGCCACAACACGAAGACGCATAGACGTCTTTGCGAGATGTTTGGTATGACATTGGTGCGTTTGGATCGGGAGGGAGTGTGGAGACACTGAAACGTCTGTGAAGCACATGTTGCTCAAGGACGTTGCAGTCTGGTTATACTGCAACGTCCGCATGGAGCAACATGGTGCAAGACTTTGCACTGCACACTGGTGCAGTGGTTGGCAGTGACAAGTCAGCAGAGCGTTCTAAACGGGCTGCTCTCTAATTAGAAGAAGAGCGAGCACCCAAAATAAAGACATTAGTTGTAGTCTGTGACTTAGTTGCTGGAAGCTAGTGTAGAGCAAAAACACTCCGCGGAAGGAGACAAAAACCACCCGCGTGCGCGGTACTCTCAAGGTGTTCAGACTTGCTCCTTATGAAGGGTGGCGCAGCGGAATAGCCCCCCGATGAGGTCGACACTAGCCGGGCGTAACTCCCGGCGACCTCTTCCTGACTTACAGACGGAGGTAAGGGATGAACCCAAAAGAGGCGGTAGTAACCGTATCAACGGGAAACCCAAAGGAATGGGGAAATAAAGGGGAAAACAGGCCGTATGTACGGGACACAGACCCGAAAAGAGGGAACAACAGAACAACAACAACAAGAGGCCTGTACACACAGGGCGGAGAACAACCGTAAGGGCGGGAAAACAAACAGAAAACAACAGAAAACAAACAATAAATATAACCGTAGGTAAACGGGAACTCCTCAGAGACGCGAGGTGGATAAGTACTACCGTAGACGGCACGGAAGCTCTCCAAGAAGAAATCGCGATCCCACGCAGGCGAGATACTTAGAGCCGAACACTCGGTTATCTTTACTTCCCAGGAGGGTGGCCGTGAGGCCAACCTTTAAGTAGGGATCACTATACTATCTTAAAGTATCAACTATACCGGTACACGTCCGGACAATACACTACACGTGTACCGTGACCCTCGGCTCAGAGGGCAATCCGCGTGCGCGGACACATCCACCATGTGGACACCTGATGTGTCCACCATCCAGGCCAACAATCTATACTTTGTCCTGCGACCGTCAACTCAGTCCTCAACATTCTGAGGTAACACTCCGGGAAACCCGGTAAACCTGCAAAAAGCAGCGCGAGCACCACCAGAAATCCGGGCGTTTTGCTCTACATCTCTCCCTCCTCAAGATTCGGGAACCTTCCCGAATCCACGGGTTTCTTCCTGGAAGAGGCGAGAAGCACAATGTCCGAGAATTCGGTCGAAGCGAGCGAAATCCAATCCGATATCCCTCCTCGGTTCACCTAGACAACGAGCGACAATCCGTACAAACGGTGATTCAACACGACATCCGACCCAACGACGCTGGTATATCCACTCAGTGGTCATCACCACAAGATGCGGAGTGACAAACACATCCGTAGCAAACCGGTCGCTGGTGGAACGGTCCAGTTCCAACACACCCCACCAGTGGGTTCAGCAATTAACCGATACCATCGGATTCCGCAATGCGGTTAGCACGCGACATCCTATTCAGTAGCACTCAGCATTAGTGCACCTCCACTGCAGGAGTTCCTGTCGTGAAAACGGTACTCCTTCCGGCCTCCATCAGATACTTGGAGACTTCCAGAGCTCCTGGCGCTTCACTATCTTCTCGTGTTGCGAGCCAGGCGAACCGCGACTTCGCGGCGCTTGAGACGAACAAACAAACTGATACTATCGGAAAACTCAGGTAAAGTAGCATACAAGGACCGTTGATCGCGGCATTCCAAGTTAGTTAGACCTTGGCTAGGGTTCGAACCACCTGGGATCCGGTGACGAACGGTAGCGAGACGCTCCAGTTCGCACTGGTACCCAACGATAATCACTGAACATCCAGGACAACACCAAGGGCTTCGAAGCCTTTTGGTACTTCTCCGCAGTGCGGCGTTCGTACTCAGCACACGCAGTGTCCCGTCGCACGGCGACCAAATAACCCATGACTTACATGGAAATCCTCACTTCTCGTGAGTATCCCAAAGACAAAAAGACATCCCGCCCAACACCGGACATAGCAACACTCTCCGTCCATTGGCGGTAACATCCCTCATGAGGGTCTCTGCACGACACGAGTCCCTTCCGTACTCCATCGCGGAGAAGTTCCACAGCGTGGCAACCGCGCGTTGCTGACTCGAAACAGTCGAGTTCATACCAGACCACAACAGAGACATACTCATTCTGAGTGGCACTCAGAGTCCGAGGACCACAGCAGTCCATCCCAGTACAGTGGGTACATCATCCAGACATCCTGGTATTCCGTAACCAACGGTGTGCGTATCTCCCAGAGAACTCTGGAATATCCAGTAGATGTCCTGAACAATCAGGCTTTGTTCCCAGTAACAAGGGTCTACTGATAACTTCAGCCCGGACCAGAGACTGCTCTCCTCGAAAAGAGTCGATCCGCAATGCGGTATTTGATTAATCAGATCCTCCTTCCCAGATGCCAATCCCAGCAGGGCTCAACTTCCTTCGCAAGGCTCAATCCACTGAGCGGTCCTCGTAAAGTCCATTCACCAATGGTGCTCCGCCGTGACAGACACGGTAAACGATATCCAACACATCCTAGGTTGGTTTCCGAGAATATCGAATACGTACAACGAATCGGTCCTTCCTCACTGAGGTTCTTTCTCCATGACGCATGGAGTCATTCTCAAGTTTCAACCCGTACTGACCGTCAGCAACGCATGACGAATTGCGTGATTTACCTCAAGAGAGGACCGACCGCTATGATTATTGTTCCTTCCGTGACGGGGGGTCTTTCCAGGACAACTAGTTCGCTCCTATGTGGAGTTAGTGCTCTACGTGATGGTTTTTTCCACGCAGGGCCGACACCCAGAATATGGCGACTCTCCATGATTCCATGGTTTTTCTCAGTGAGCTTGAGTCCAGCGACAGCCTCCAGTAAATTACCAGAGAAGTTGCCCATCCTCATTGAGGCTCTCCTCAAATGAGGTGTTAACAAAAAAAATTTATCTGCTTTGGCGGTCTGCATCCAAGTCCGCAAAGGCAGCGGCTGCTTCGCACGGCCCCTGACTGGAGTCATTCCCGATAAAGTCGGTTCCAGTCCAGAAATCACCGCCTTTTCCCAGAAATTTATCCGTCTAGAGACGGCACAACGAACAGAACACGTTCTCCTGACTACGGGGAGGTGCCGCCCAGCATGAACGGACTCTTCGTTGCGGAGTTATAACATGTTGAACACAAGTACCTCCGTTGATAGGACGGATAAAATGCCAAGGGCCAAAATCATCTTAATATGCACAATGCACATTGCTAGCACGGCTTTCCAGACATGCAATGCATTCCAATATATTGGTCGTACCACAGTACACGTGGGGAAGTGCAATTCAATTTCATTGCTCCTTCCCTCTGCCAAGTAGATTGTCGGTGAACACGAATAGATTTCAGCTGTGCTGTGCTACAGAACTCCGACGCAGGTCGGAGCTTCGTTCGCGGGAACGCAGGTAGCGATTGTTTCACAACAAACAGTACAGATACTTTACAACTTCGATGACCCCCCTTTCCTTCCTTCGTCGGAAAAGGGTCCAGCTCCTTAACTGGCACGCCAAAGGACAGGAGTTTGCACAAAACTGCAACTGTCTGACGTACAACTAGATAAGTGAATGTTGTTCAATTCAAACGCAGAAAAATAAAATTACAACCCAATACAATTAGAACAATTCAAGATGATACATTACTTCATTGTCAGCAGAGCTGACAGTTATACGGACACTCGGGCATCTTCAACGTCAGACATTGCAAAACGACGCCTCACTTGGACTCCATCAGTCCTTCACATTCAGTCATTGCTCATTGCCATGTACAGTAGATGTCGTGAACACGAATAGATCAGCTGTGCTGTGCTACAGACTCCGACGCAGGTCGAGCTTCGTTCGCGGAACGCAGTAGCGATTGTTCACAACAAACAGTACAGATACTTTACAACTTCGATGACCCCCCTTTCCTTCCTTCGTCGAAAAGGTCCAGCTCCTTAACTGCACGCCAAAGGACAGGAGTTTGCACAAAACTGCAACTGTCTGACGTACAACTAGATAAGTGAATGTTGTTCAATTCAAACGCAGAAAAATAAAATTACAACCCAATACAATTAGAACAATTCAAGATGATACATTACTTCATTGTCAGCAGAGCTGACAGTTATACGGACACTCGGGCATCTTCAACGTCAGACATTGCAAAACGACGCCTCACTTGGACTCCATCAGTCCTAATCACCCATTGCAACACTTCCAAGTCTATTGCTCCATTGTCCATGATAGATTCTAGAGCCAAACATCTTCCATGCTTAGTCAAACCATCTGCGGGGTTATCGGCGCTACGGATCCAACCAATGTTGCTGATTTCACGCGCAGTGTAGGCTTCTCGAGCAGACTCGATGTCAATCATCAATCTTCGTTCCGTAGTTGTTGAGTTGCGGATGAGAACTTTGAATAGACTGTCATAGTCTGTATACATACTGAGAGGTATGCGACGCCCCAGGATTCGTTCCAAATCGTGACGCAACGTGTACGCAAAATCGAACGCGTCAGCAAAAGCGTAGACCTCTGCGCCCAAGACGGAGCGCACTACGCGTTTGGACTTGTAACTTGCGTAATGAAGAATGTTGCAACGTCCGGACTTGTCACAAAGCAGCACCAAGTACCCCAGTTGAGATCGGTTACCTTCAGCGTTGGCAAATGATGCATCCGCGAAAACCTTGATTGACAATGATTGGTCGTCCAAAGATTGTTGGTGTATGCCACGCCGGGGGTGTTGCTTAACGTACTTGATGATTCCATTGATGGCCTTGAGTACTTGTCGCGACCACATACGCTCTGTTACCTGAGACAAGAGGTTCACTTCGGCAGTGATGTCCGGACGAGTGTGAGAAAGCCAAGCGAGCTCCTGACGGCGACAGCGGAAGTCGTGAAAAGAACAGTCCTTCGGTAGGGGTTTGAGTCCATTGCAATACCGCTCTTGGTGGATGAGGTATCCAACGTCCGTTGGCGCAATCTGTAGACCAGCAAAAAGGAAGGAGTCATACTCACGCGGTTTGGTATCAAAGCGCTGTTCGGTAGACTTCGTCTGATCATGAAATGATTGGTTGCCGGCGGTAATGGTATCATCAACGTGTGTACCCATCAGGCCAACGAGTTTACCATGGATGGTGCGAAAGAAGAATTCCAGATCGCTTGCCACCGGACGCATGAGAAGATCCTCGCGTAGATGGCGGGCAAAGTTAGCATGCCAGTAGTCACCACTATCGGAAAGACCATAGAGGGGTTTCAACAACTTCAGCAGTTGGTTGTTAGAGAGGCGAAATTCCTTGGCTGGTCGCACGTATGCATCGCGCATGAGTTGGCCGGAGGACTGCAAGTAGGCCTGGGAAATGTCCTGAGACCATAGGCGAAAACTAAAAATTGCAGCAAGCGCGATGAGCATCCAGATGGAACTGTGTTTCACTGTAGTACTCTGGTGGACAAGCAAAGCTTTCTCAGCGTCAGTGTGTCCTTGTACCACAAAGCGGGCCTTGTACACCTCATCATTGGTACCTTTGTTCTCGATCGACAGAACAAAACGACCGCCCATCACATTTGCGTCTGCGGGGAGATCCTCCTTGCATACGATTTCAAATACGCCACGTTCCGCAAGTCCGGCGAGTTCTTTTGCCTTCGCGGCATTGAAATGAGGCAGAGAAGGACGATGATCACGGGGAGTGAGGACGTCAGTGATGTGTACGCGCGTTGGAGGTGTAGGATCGGATCGAAATGCATCGAGGGCGCACTTGAGACGTTCCAGTTCCCGATCGGCAGATGTGTCGGGGGTGGGAAGAATTTGGGAGAGGTTAAAGTGCTTCACAGTACCGTTGTAGTCCACAAAAACTTCCTTGTCGCGAACACGTTGAACAGAAAAAGGTCCTTCCCAAGATCCACGGTCGAGTGCATCGCGCTTCGGAAAGACATAAATATTATCCCCAGGGTTGATCAGATAGTGTGTCACAGGAGGTAGGCGAGATTGCAGGGCTTCCGTAACGCGAAGACGTGCCGTGATGGTTTCCATTTCGCTTCGTGCCTTCTGCAAGGCTGCCATACGTTCTTTCTGCTCTGGAAGACTTGCGTTGCGCACAGGAAAGGTGGGGTAAGTTCCATAAACAAGTAAAGTTGGTACGTACCCTTCGGGACCCATAGTATCGTTCATACCCTTAACGGCAAGACGGAGTGCGACTTCGGGATCAATGGAGGGGTGGTCGGTTCGAATGACGTTAAAGATTCGACGTAAGGGCGCATGGTATCGTTCTCCTAGACCAATCGACTTGTGACTCTCAATACCCGAAATTTGTACGTCGATGCCATGCAGCGAGGTAACTTTCTCCCAGTATTTTGACGTGAACACTTTTGCAGCGTCGGCGCGAATGCGATGCGGATATCCAACGTAAACAGAGGCCCAACCTTCGACGAAGGCATCCCAGATGTCCTTGGCGGATTCACCCTTCAATAGAATCGCGTTTTGATACCTTGTGTGGGTGTCCACAATGTGTAGGATGGGATTACCGTCAATCCACATAAGGTCAATGGCCACTTCGTGGTTGAATATCAATTTGTCTGGCGGAATGGAGACGCGAAAGCGGTAAGGACGTGGAGAGGTGGATTTGCATGTGCGACAGTGGGAGGCTATCTCCTCAAGAATCTTCCGGGTATCCGGGTTCGCATCGTTAAGACGGGCCTTGCGCAGCAGGTTGTACAATCGTTGTGCATTCGGGTGGAAGAAATGGAGGTGGAGCTTTCGTAGTTCTGAATGCGTGAACAAGATTCTGCTTGTGTTCCATTCCACAAAGAGGTGCCCGTGTTTCCTGGTGATAGGCATCTTCCATCCAGCACGGCGGCTATCCAATACATTTTCGACGTTGTCAGGCACTAGAGATTCTTTGTCCATGATATCCAGACCAATTAGCAGCGGTACGTCGGCGGAGACAACATCGATCATGATGGAGAGAAAACCTCCGTCAGGTGTTGGCATGCGTATGTTGACTTTCCCAAGACTGTTCCGAATATCGTTGCCAAATCGAAAGGAATACCATGAGTGCTGTAGCCTCATCTTGAGCTTATGCTCCAGATGGTAGGCCTTGGCTTGACGCAGACCAATGACGGACTTCTGTGCTCCACTGTCAAGACATGCTCCTTCAAATCGCCTAGATGAGTATTTGGGAAGGCTTTTGAGTGATATGTTGTGTACGTGAATCAGGCGACGTCTTGGTTCTCGTGAGATCCGATAGGATGCTGTGTGACGACGTGATCCGATCCGACGTGAACGAGGGACAAGAAAACGGTTCTTATCTGGTGCCTTCTTCAGCCTTGTGGTCAGAACCTGGCGGCTAGGTAGGTTCTGCTTCAAAAGGTATCGTTCTCAACGTTCGGGATCTGCGTGTCACTCACAAGTGCGGCGGATGCGGCGGTGAGTTGATCGATGGTAGCCCTTTCTTCAACGAGAGAGAGGAAATTAGCGTCAAAAGTTTCTCCCTGTGCATCTTCGCAGTGGGGACCATTGTCAGAGTCGTCGTTGTCGCGAGGGGGATCTTCGTCGAAGGCTTCTTGTAATTCGCGTGCAAAATCCATGAGAATCTCCGTAACATTCACAGATTTGTTGTTCTTAGCTTCATAGTAGGCGACCTTGTTTGCAGCAATACGCTCGAAATCAAGGGGTTTGTCGCACTGAGAAACACGTCAATTCTCTTTGCTACAGTTGAAACAACGAGTGAATGAGGCTTTGCCGTTCTGTTTCTTGGGGCCCGATGATTGAGGATAGCGTCCGTATCGACCATGGTTGTTGTAGTTCACGTTCCACCTAGACTTTCGATATGCTGGATCGAAAGAACTGGACCAGTCGTGCTCTTCCCATTGGGTTTGCGCCTGTTCCAGCAAGGACAAATACTTCAAATAGCTCAGTTGCTCAATCTGAGTGGTGCTGGCGACACTACGCGCCCATTCGCGACCCTTCACAGCGTTCTGGAGGAATACGCGCATGCGTCGATCGGATCGATCCTCATGATGGGCCATGGGGACCAATCTTTCGATATCACGTGCCTAGTCATACAATGCCTGTGCTTCCGTTCGACTGTTTGCTTCAAACTGTGATATGTGTAGACTCTGCAATTTCTGAGAAGTTCGCTCCATTTTCGCGGGAGAAGCAAATACCTCACGAAACATTGTAACGACAGCTCCCCAATTATTCTCTCTACCGTCAACATTGCGGTAGTAGAACTGAAGAGCCTGACCTCGAAGCATGTGATGCAGGTACGTTACACGATCATTAGCTCTGATCCTATTCTCGACACATAACTTTTGATACTGGGCCAGGAAATACTCCCAATCCTCATCTGAAGCACCTGAAAACTTATCATCCTTGGAGCGAAATTTCAAGGCGAACATCCGTGTTGACTTGTTTTCATACTGTTCGTCAGAACGGCTGCTGTTCCCATGATTTCTATCAGAATTGAATGGCTGAGGTTCGTTTTGCGCAGCTCTTGGCGATACGATAACCTCGTCTCCGCGACGGATAGCATCATAGGTAGCCATGGCACGCCTGCACTGCTCGGTATCGGATGTTCCATAAATAGCCCATAGTACCCTGCGCGGTATGAGACGTCCAGACTCTTCCGTTTGCGCGCATGACACCTGTTTACTCTCCAAGAATCTTCGAATGCATTTGTATATCTCTGGATTGCATGCAATGTCAGGGTGAACCATCTGCATGGGGGTATAGTCATCACGAATTGCAGCGGTGAGAGCGTCTCCTACCAATTGTGTCGTGGTGTCATCAGCATATGACGCAAACGTGTTCCGCAATCTATGCTGACGATCGTTAGTAAACTGTACCAATCCAAACAGAAGGTAGCCAGAAGTTGGTTGAACTTGTTTGACAACATTGTTGGCCATTGTGGCTGGAAATCACGTAGTTACCGTTATTCCGGAATGTCGGTGAACACGAAGAGATTTCAGCTGTGCTGTGCTACAGAATTCCGACGCAGGTCGGAGCTTCGTTCGCGGGAACGCAGGTAGCGATTGTTTCACAACAAACAGTACAGATACTTTACAACTTCGATGACCCCCCTTTCCTTCCTTCGTCGGAAAAGGGTCCAGCTCCTTAACTGGCACGCCAAAGGACAGGAGTTTGCACAAAACTGCAACTGTCTGACGTACAACTAGATAAGTGAATGTTGTTCAATTCAAACGCAGAAAAATAAAATTACAACCCAATACAATTAGAACAATTCAAGATGATACATTACTTCATTGTCAGCAGAGCTGACAGTTATACGGACATAGATGTGTGCACTGCGCTCCGTTTGCACGGGAAGCCACGTGTAGTGGTGCACACTTTCAATATCCGGTCCACCCATGGAGGGTTCACATTCGCCTGCACGGGCCAAACGACACGTGTGGCATTGCACATCATTCAATTTGTCTTCCATCCACGAAGGGTTCACTTCCGGTTGCACCGGTCAAAATACACGTGTGGCACTGCACAAACAATAATGTGGCCACTCCCTAGGATGATGGTCTACTTTTGGTCTGCGGTATGCAGCAGGGATGCGGTTTGCAAGGTTAGAAAGTCATATATTCAAAATCATGGGGAGACCCCTTTACTGATGCTGGAGTCCCTAGCTACTTAAGTACCCTGGGGACCGATTCCCAGTACTGGGTTATCGCTAAGGTTCTCAGGGGTTTATCGACTCCTGTTGGCCTTGGCCCAGAGCTGGCTGTAGGCGGGAGTTCGTAGCGATATGCGACAGCCGGGTGCGCGGCGTGCGAACACGCTCGCATCAAGAGCATGCTTGGCACTCGCTGAGCGTCAGTCGCTCTTCTTCTTGTTCGCACGTTGCGCAGGTAAGGGCGAAAACACGCTCCCGTTGGCGTGCACGACCCATTGCTGGACGGGATGATCAACAACCCCGCGCTGGAGAAGATCACTAAGTGCTGGGCATGGTTTTGGCTTCGTTAGTGGATCAGCGCAATTGTAGGGCCGGAGAATGTGCCCAATATCCGAGATTTCTTCTCGTTGGTAGGCCTCGCGAGCCGCAGCCAAGTCAATCATCAGACGCTTCTCGCGCGTGTAGGAGGCTTTCGTGATCGTGTCGAAAATAGATTGGCTATCTGTTAGCATGCAGATCCGAATAGAACGATTGAAACACCTTTCCAAGTCCGTCTTCCGGATGAACGCTGCGTCAAATGCGTCCGCAAACGCGTAGATTTCAGCGCCGAGTATAGAACGGACAACACGCTTGCTCTTGTAGCTGCGATATGCGAGGATGTTGCAGCGTCCAAACGAATCACACAGTATTATGATATACCCAAGCTGGGAGGAGAGGTCAGGGTTGTTAGCAAATGACCCTTCAGAGTACACGCGGATGTATACACTGTTTTTGTCCAGGTGGTAATGTTTGATTGACACTTCGTCCCTTTTCTTCAGATGCTCCACAACAGAATTGAGAGCCTTCACGTGCGTGACGTCATACTGCTCCGCTGTGACCTGCGCAAGTTGTGCAGTTCTGCAAGCGACATCAGGTCGAGTGTAGACGATCCAATTGATCTTCATTAAATGGGACTTAAAACTGCAAAATGGAGCGCTCTCATCAAGAGGGGACAGACGGGCGATCTGCGGTCGTTGGTGCAGCTCGATGTACCTCGGGTGAGTAGAAACATAAAGTCCGGCGTAGAGAAATGAATCGTATTGTTTGGGCTTTGAGTCGAACTTTTCCCCGGTTTGGTCCGTAAGCTTCTCGAAGTGCGCAGTTCCTGTTTGCAGGGTATCATCGACGTAGTTGCCCGTGAGCCCATCAAGGTTGCCTGAGGGAGCATGTTTGAAAAACATGGCGTGATCAGAAGACGATTTCTCAATTTGCAAGTCCGTAAGGAAGTGTTGTGTCAACGTGTGGTACCAGTAGTCTCCTGACTCCGTGAGGCCGTAAAGAGTACGACGCAATTTAAGGAGGGAACCGGGAGGTAGTTCCATCTCTGGAGGCGGTTTTAGGTAGACGCGGAGTTGAATTGGGAAACTGGCCTGGAGGTAAGCTAGTGTAATATCTCGGGACCAGAGTCGGAACCGGAAAACGGCAGCAATGGAGGCGATGAATCGGACAGCTTGCAAGCGTAGGGAACGCGAGTCATGAACTAGAGCACCTTTCTCACGGTCTGCGTGACCCTGGGCGATGAGACGAGCCTTATATTTCGGCGAAGGCCTCTCGGCGTTCTTAATTGTCAGCACCCAACGGGAGCCAATAATATTCGGCTTCTCGTTGTGCGGGCAGCATTCCTCTCGGGCATCGTCGAAGGAGACGACAGTATACACGTTTCGATCACGAAGACCCTGAAGCCCCTTTTGACGAGCAGGGATGAATTCTGGTGATTGGGAGCGAGGGTCATTGGGGGGTAGGATTTCCGTGATCAAAATGGAAGGAGGTGTATGCGGTTCGTTGTGTGTTGGGGTGGTGAATGCATCTAATTGTGCCTTAAAGCGTTCGAGAATAGTCCTGTCTGTGGAGACATCAGATGGGATACATTGCGTGATCGAGAATTGTTGAACACCAGCAGGGGTGCGAACATGGAGCTGTTTGTCGTAGCAAAGAACAACACGGTAAGGGCCAACAAATTGTTTGGGCTTTTCGCGATAGATGCGAACCCATGATTCAGGCTCAAACTTGAATTGGGCAGCGGGTGGGACGCGAGCGCGCAGTGCTTCAACGACGCGAAGTTTGGCAACGATGGTAGCGTATTCGCGACGAGCAGCGGCGAGGGCTGAAAGGCGCACCTTCTGATCCTTATGAGTGGTGTGCGAAGGGTCAAGGCGTGGCAATGTGCCAAAGACTAAGAGCGACGGAACGAGGCCATTAGGTCCCATGGTGTCGTTGATGGTCTTAACAGCAATGCGTAGGCGGACGTCGCGTGGGAGGAGTGGGAAGTCAATGGATACCTTAGAGTAAATTCGTCGTAGCGGTGCATGATATCGCTCGCCCAGTCCGAGACTTTTGTGGCTTTCGATGCCTGAGGTGGTAATGGAGATACCGAGAGCTGCTGATTGTTCGTGCCAAGCTTTGGAAGTGAAATTACTTCCTTGATCAACATGCTGATTGTTTCGAGCTCCAGTGTACACCGTTAGCCAGCAAACAAGAAACGTATGCCAAACTACCTCTGCAGATTCACCTGGCAAGAATGCGGCGTTGGAAAATCCAGTTTCGATGTCAACAATGTGGAGCACTGGGAGTTTCTTACCATGATCTCGGAGGTACATAAGATCGAGACTGATCTTATTGTTAAATACGATCTTGTCGGGAGGTAAAGAAACGCGGAACCGTAACGGGCGAGTGCGCAACGTTTGGCATGTTCCGCAGGAGTCGGCGATGCGTCGGAGGAGTTCCTTGGTGTGGTTGTCGGTCTGTCGAAGTGAGGCACGGCGGAGGAGTTGGAGTAGTTTGTCCGTTGAGGGGTGGTAAAATTGGAGATGCAGACGGCGGAGCTCCCCCTCGGTGTAGGGGCTGGTAGCAGTGTGGAGAATGCTAGAGGGAGACGAGATATCCCAGACGATGAAAAGGTGGCCGTTGCGTTTTTGAAGGTGGATAATCCAGTCAACAGTTCCTGATTCGAGCTGCTGGAGCTTCATATCTAAGATAAGATGGTGTCGGTCACCAATATCTAGCCCAAGGAGGAAGGGCACAGCGGCGTCGACGGTGTCGATGTGGAGGGCAAGAGAGGAGCCATCGGGAAGCGGGATTAGAACGGGGAAAGTGCCGAGGGAGTGGTGTATGGCATTCGCGAATTTGAAGGACTCATGCGAGGGTTGTAAGGCAGAGTGCAGATTGGTGTTCGGTTGTTGTTGGGCCTTGTGGAGCAGGATGGCTTGGGGGAGCCCAACCACGGATTTGGCGGCGCCAGAATCGATGCAGGCACCGAGGAATGGGTGTTGCGGCTGGGTAGCGACGTGAACGCTGGATGCGAAGAAGGTTTCCCAAAAAAGAACAGATTTGGGCACAGTATGGGAATCGGGCGAGGCGTCGATGGTTGTCAAATTGGCACTCCGAATGACGGCGGTTGTGTGTTGGTGAAGTGGAGGCTTTGCGTGTGGTGGTTTGTTGGTACCGTCGGGCGGGATAGATGGTGTCGGAGGGGACAAGTTGGCGCTCGCGCGCAGAGGCACCCTGGATATTGCACAACGGGTGGCTGCGAGGGGAGTAGGATGCGAAGGTTTGGGGGCAAGGTCAACAGATCGCACTTCAGTATGGGTGTGGAGGACAGAAAAGGCGGTGTTGTTGGGCGGGGGAGTGAGGACATTTCGCCTTGGGTTGGAGACGAGTGGGCGGGTCAAGTCTCCATTTAAAAAGGCTGGGTAAGATGGTCGGTGGCTGCAGAAGCAGTAGCGACGTGAAGAGTTGACGAGGCCTGCAAGAAGTTCGTGAAGTTCGGGTTGATATCAAAGGGAGCTTCGGCATAAACATCCGTATTGTCCATTGGGGATTCATGTGTCTCGTCTGGGGCAAGTGCTGCTGTAGCGGCATTTATGACATGCTCAGGGGTCTCGTCAGCGCAATCGGCCAATGCAGCATTGAGTATGGACTGTACTGTTTCGGCGTTCTCGCCGGTGGCTTCACCCTCGGGGTTGGCGTCATTCAAGGAGTTGTAGAGGGTCTGGTGCAGCTTCTTGCCACGGCGATAGTGAGGGCAGTCACGTTTCATGTGCCCCTTCTGCCGACAGTAGTAGCACCTGTCGCTAGGGCGATAGCGTTGGTGGGACTAGTATGGTGCATTCGGCGTGCGGTGGAAATGGCGAGAGCGCGTTGGAAGAAAGGAAGAACGGTTGACTGGACGCCCGTAACGCGGGTTGGCGTAGTTAATGTCAACCGCCTTATCTACGTTCCCGAAAACAGCACGTTCATTCCCAGAGGCTTTCTGGATAGAACAGTATCGCTGAGCGCAGTCAGCGATAGCGGTGGAGAGGGTTTGGAACATACGATACGTCGTTGATGGACGGTTGCATTCAATGGCACACCAGTCTTGGCCTTGTAGTGATGCGATTAAGAGTTCCCGTTTGAAGTGTTCTCCCTGGAAGTCATCAGGGATGCGTTCGAATTGGGCTTGAATTTCCGCAGTCAACTTGCGAAAAGCGTCATTGATTGACGTCGATCCATCAAGAAAGTCCGATAGGCGGAGGTCTTGCAGGTAATTGAGCACTCGACGCTTGTTAGCTACAGTGTCAAATCGCTCAGACATTAAAGCACTCGCTTGACGGAATCCTCGTGCCACAGGTACAACGTGTTTGTTGTAGTGTTTGCGTGCTTCCCCCTTTATCGTGAAGGGCACAACAGTAAGTGTTTCAGTGTCAGTCAGATTATAGACATCAATGACATATTGTTGCAGCTCCTCAGCTGTTTCAGACCAAGCTTCTGAGATTAAGCCTTGGAACCGGTTGTCCTTAAAGTAATGCGACGCGTGCTTACTGGCGTTCTGTAATGTGTATTCACGGTTGTTGGCGTGATACGGCTGGTATGAATGTGAAGGGTCAAAGTTTGGCGGCGGAGGGTTGAATTGAGAGGTGTAGAGAGCAGTTGGCGGGTTCGAAGTATGAGTGACAAAAGGCGGTGCAGTTCCATGTGCTGTGTGATTGGCAGTATTGCCTTGTAGCGAAGAGGGGTTGGTGTTTAAGGACGGTTGCTGCGCTGAGGTGTGCGGCATGGACGATAGTGGGACAGCAGCATTAGAGGCGGGAGGTGGGGCGGTATTGGGACGTTCAATGTTGAGGTTTTCGAGAGCTTGACGGAAGTTCTCGTACTCAGCGGCCCTTTGCGCTTGTTGTGCTTGCATTCGCACTAAAGCCTGTTGCATATTGCTCACGACAGCGCTTAGACCGGATCCTCTTGGGGAGTGAGGAGTGGCTGGCGGTGCATGGGCGGTGCTCGGCGCGCCGGTTTGAGGAGTGACCAGCTGATAGGGCATTGAATTCGCGGGCTGCGAAGGGGGACGGAACTGAGGGCTGGATGCGATAGGAGTGTTCGTGCTACTCTGCCAAGGGTGCGGCCGTTTTTCGACAACGATGCCATAGATGAGCTGGAAGAGATCCTCCTCGTCTCCCTCCTAGTAGATGGCATGGGCAACTCGTACAGTTGGGCTGTGGTACATGGTGTTGTTTGGAACACTTAAACCGAAAGCCTGAAGCTTGGTTTCCAGCGCACGAGCACAATTCCTGCGAACGGTGGGCTCGCAGAGGAGCATAGGGTCAAGATCCGCTCGCAAACGCTCTAGAAGCAGTTTGGGGGAAGGCCTTGTGCTGAGAATTTCGCGGACAATCGCGGCAAACACGCGTTGTGTAGGCGTCGTTAGCTCGGCTCGGGGAAGAAATTGGTATAACGCAGCATTTCCAACCGGGGAGGATAGTTCATGATACGTTAGAGATTGGACCGTGTTCGTCGCGACGGTGGCAGCAGTGTCAACGTTCTGGAAAGCGGTAGGCGGAGCAGAAGCGGTAGTGGGCGGGTTGGTTGTTTGGTCGGAAGGACCGGCTTGGTCAGCAACGGATTGGTTCTCGGGGTTCATTGCGGAGAGCAATTAAGCAAAAGAGGTCAATCGATTGATGGTCTACTTTTGGTCTGCGGTTTGCAGCAAGGATGCGGTTTGCAAGGTTAGGAAGTCATATATTCAAAATCATGGGGCGACCCCTTTACTGATGCTGGAGTCCCTAGCTACTTAAGTACCCTGGGGACCGATTCCCAGTACTGGGTTATCGCTAAGGTTCTCAGGGGTTTATCGACTCCTGTTGGCCTTGGCCCAGAGCTGGCTGTAGGCGGGAGTTCGTAGCGATATGCGACAGCCGGGTGCGCGGCGTGCGAACACGCTCGCATCAAGAGCATGCTTGGCACTCGCTGAGCGTCATAGGAAGGGTAGACAACCGAGGGCAATGGTAAAAACACACGTGTGGTCCGACTTCGTCGGCCAGCCATGTGCATTACATGGGTTGTCCCACGCGCCGCGGCAAGCGACCTTGCTGTGCAGCCCTGCAACATTGAGCAGTGAATAAATCCGAATTTTTTGGCCTAGATGCACAACCGCGGTGCGCGGGCAGCTTCCAAACGGTGCAAAAGCTCTGCGCCGCAAGCAGCAACATCCGCCATCTTTAACGGTCATTTAATTCTCGCTCATGCGAGTCAGAACCGTCATAGCAACGGGTAATCCGTTATTCACGGTACTTTCTTACCAGATGTCTCCGCGCCAAATGCGGCCTATGCCGAGCAATTGGAACAGCACCAAGTGCCCGCAACACACTCGCACAGCGCGAACGGTATCAGACAAAACCTGCGAGAACTGCCTTGCAACGAAACGACCACTCACTGACGTGGATATTCTCACCCATTGCAGGCAACACTCGTGAAACATCTCCAACGGAGCGAACGAACAAGCGACCACAGCACTGCGGGAAGTACCAGAGATCTGGATCACATCCGCAATAACCAAGCGGCAAAAGAGCGAACAACTGAAATACCATTCTTCTCCCATTGCTGGGCTTTCTGCAAGCAGGTGCGACACCCATTGATGTTTATTCTGCGAGGGTCTCTTCATCATTCGAAAGTTATTCTACCGCGATCAACGGCCTGGGAAACCGAGCGTAACCTGACTTCAGGACCAAAATTCTCCCACTGACTGTGGCCTGCGACAGACTCACTCCTCAACGTGTTAGATTAGAAACCCAGTGATGATGGGACCTTCCGACATGAGATAAGCGGCACTCTTGACAAAAACTCCATGATTGGAGGACACCACCGACTGACACCAACAGTTATTCTCAATGCGAGCGCCCTGTACACAGGTTCGAAACCCACTATTGGGATACTTCACGAGGCATCCTCCGGAACTTCTGGAGGTCACTTTCCGGTAACAGACGGACATGTAATCTGCAACCATCAACGCAGCAGATCTTCATTCTTCAAGACGAGGCACATGAAAACCCTATTACAACGGGGACAACAGCATCGTATAGATGGCTTCTCCCGAAAAATTCGGTGTATCTCTCCCGACCATTCCGAGAGCACGCGGGACCTAACTGACACTGTCGGAAGACACTCTTCAACCAATTCCGCGACGATGCGTCATCAACACGCGCCGAAGCGAGACTATGCGAAACCCAAACCTGGGAAACATTACTGTCTTAACGAAACAGTATTCCGTTGACAACGGTGAATCGTCGTCACTTGGAGAATCGAGAACAGAATCCGATCTGATCCGTATCCGAGTAGAATCCGGACGGGCACCACCAGGACTTCACTGGACATTCCGAAACTCGGTCAAAACGTTCGTACCGCGTGATACTGCAGAAGTCACCCGCACTCCGGAAAGCGAACATCGCGACGGCAATGCGACTGCACTAACCATCTAACATTCAATCTTCTTTTCCCAACGAGGGGATTCGGCCAACCACCGGTACATAAAGCGGTAGGACTCGAGATGTACGAGACGACTTCACCGTTCTACACGGGACCTGACTCCTTTCACGGAGACATAGAGAACTGCTACATGCGGCGTTGCGACACCGGATGCGAAGACACTGGAGTGTCCAAATCGCACAAGCGAGCACTCTCCTCCCCCTCCTCAGGTGGAGCAACGGAGTATGAAGTTCTAACGCCAGAAGGCGGATGAAACCGTGTGTAAACATACGGATTAACCTTAGCCATAGGAACAGAAGTAGGGATAGAGTTGTCCGACGAAATCGGGAGTTCTTGTAAACCCAGAGAATTCTGGTATCCAATCGCATCTTGCGAATCCATAACCATAACATTGGGAATTTCGTTACAATCTTCCGGTGCAGGAACCGGTACTTCTAAATCCTCTTCACGTGAGGCAAAGTTCATAGCGCAAGGGTGTGGGTAGACACCGTTCCTTACGGGTCCCACGCTGTATGTTCCAGTACAGTCTCCGCGGATATTGCGGTAGTCCAGACAGAACTGGAGCAAATTACCGGGACGACAACGATCGGCGTCCAAGAAGAAGCAGAACCAGTAAGACTGGCCAATGACCGTTCGAACGGGATGAAACTTAAATGTTGAGCCTTGCGCTGTATCCCATCCGTCAGGGACGACCATAACATGGAAACTTTGTTGAAAAACGAGGTCAAACTCTTAGGATCAGAGACTTCGCAAAATTGAAAATCCTGTGGAGGAGAAAACGTTTCCAAACGTGAACCAACTAAACCGTGATGCGGCAACTTTCCAAAAGGTCGGGACTTCAACTCTTGGACTTCCGAGCTATCGTAAAAACCGAGGACATCGGAGATATCCACATTAGTGGCAAAGAAAGCCTTCGGGTGAGGAAAGGTCTGACCAATGACTTGGTTCTTCTGCAAGTACAGTGGTGATCGCGAGAAGTTCGCGACTAATACCTGGAAAAGCATATCCTCTTTACAGAGTGCAACACCATTCGCCATGGCAGCCTTCAGATTTCCGTACATGGACGGCAGGTGTTCTAAACACAATACTCCGCTCTGTGCGGTAGAAACAGTAACCCAAGACTGGGATTCCGGGGGAATCTCGGTAAAGACTTCAACGCGTATACGTGAAGATTTCCGACCACTTCGGACGTACTGCTGTGCGGAAGGCAATGGTGCCGGATTCTTTCGCGCCCGTTCCCACGGTTTTCCAGCAAATTGAACGGAGCTTCCGTCAACCAATTCCACCCGAGAAAGCCTCGGTTTTATCTCCTCAACGAAGAGGTCACAAAACTCACAACCGAGGACGATCGGGGCAGCAAGCTTCTTGCACACAACGAAGTCCACCGTAACCACGGATAATCTAAGTCGAACAAGAATTGGAACAGTCCCCAAAGTTTCAATCGGGGAATTGTTTGCATCACAAATATCCTCCAGGGGACCATATCGGATGTTTGGAATACACTCCTGAGGGAAAAGCGAATCCAGAATACAGTTCGGACGTGCTCCCGTATCAAGAACGGTCACATGACGAACCATCAGATGATGGGAGAACCCGAGATCGGCGTAGACCTTGAAGCTTCGCTTCGACAGCATGAGTGCGCGACCCGGATACTTCGGGTTAATCTTCCGTATCCACGGTCTAGCAAGCTGTCCCATATCTGGGTGTGAATCCGATAAGGATAAAGAAACCTTCCTCGAAAGGATGGTCACAGGGGAGCGGGACTGGAATGTCCCAGGTGTCAATGACCCCTGTTCAAAGGGCACCTCTCCCGAATGGGAGGCTCCCAAACTCAGTTTTTCTGAGCCAAATCCGTTCGTGACGGACGAAACTTCTCCTGAAAACCAGGTGGTTCCACAGAAGTGGTGATGTTGTCAACGACCTGAGGAACAGGCATCGGCCGAGTGTCGGCAAACCTCGAAGAGTGGGGGACACCTGTATGTGAACAGACATTTCTTCGCAAGAAGGTAAGAACCAATCGGGACGGTCTTCTGCTCTTCAGCAGTCAACATCTCGTACTGACGAGCGACGATGTCGAAATCCCTGATAGGGTGAGTACACACCGAACCGTTGTGATCTTTTCCGTAACAGTGGTGACAGATAACCGCACAACCGCTACGGGCAACACCTGTACGAAGCGGAAACACAGGATCCCATTGAGTAGGGGTATCAAACGAAGACGTTTCCCAAGATTGGGCTTGCAATCCGATGACTCGGTATCATGATTGGCCATCAAAATGGTATGTTCCAACGACTCCAAACGTTGGTCGATACGATTCAACTTTGAATCACACCTCGTCAGAGGACCATCGAGAGTTTTCACCATAAACTCGACATCACCTCGCAACACGAGCAAATCACCGCGAACATCCCTAGCCAGGGTCTCATCAACCTTAGAGACAAGGGTGTTCAAAACCTCTAGAATTGAGGACTGCACGAGCTGCAAAGTGCACACGCGAGCCTCCAACTCAGAGTAAAGGGAATAGGACCCACCAGAGGGGCGAGTATTCTCCATCGGCGGGGAGTCAACAAACCCAACATCTGGGGATACCGAAAGGGAAGGTCGGGAATTCCTGAGGCCAGGGCCATATCCATCATGAATGGGAACATTCTGGACAGACCGCAGTTGCGGAGGCGCGACGGAAGCGCCAACAACAGACATAAGTAGGGAACGATTCCGAGTTTCATTCGGTGCCAATCGAGACATTAGACCGACTCGTCGGAAAGGACAAACTCGACTTCGACACTTTCGGAGCACCAAACCGGGTAAACTCAACCAAAGAGACAACCGTTAAAACGGATCAACCGACAACTTCTAAGTCGGGAGACCACTTGTAGAGCAAAAACATTCCGCGGAAGGAGACAAAAACCACCCGCGTGCGCGGTACTCTCAGGGTGTTCAGCCTTGCTCCCTATGAAGGGTGGCGCAGCGGAATAGCCCTCCGATGAGGTCGACACTAGCCAGGCGTAACTCCCGGCGACCTCTTCCTGACTTAGAGACGGAGGTAAGGGATGAACCCAAAAGAGGCGGTAGTAACCGTATCAACGGGAAACCCAAAGGAATGGGGAAATAAAGGGGAAAACAGGCCGTATGTACGGGACACAGACCCGAAAAGAGGGAACAACAGAACAACAACAACAAGAAGCCTGTACACACAGGGCGGAGAACAACCGTAAGGGCTGGAAAACAAACAGAAAACAACAGAAAACAAACAATAAATATAACCGTAGGTAAACGGGAACTCCTCAGAGACGCGAGGTGGATAAGTACTACCGTAGACGGCACGGAAGCTCTCCAAGAAGAAATCGCGATCCCACGCAGGCGAGATACTTAGAGCCGAACACTCGGTTATCTTTACTTCCCAGGAGGGTGGCCGTGAGGCCAACCCTTAAGTAGGGATCACTATACTATCTTAAAGTATCAACTATACCGGTACACGTCTGGACAATACACTACACGTGTACCGTGCCCCTCGGCTCAGAGGGCAATCCGCGTGCGCGGACACATCCACCATGTGGACACCTGATGTGTCCACCATCCAGGCCAACAATCTATACTTTGTCCTGCGACCGTCAACTCAGTCCTCAACATTCTGAGGTAACACTCCGGGAAACCCGGTAAACCTGCAAAAAGCAGCGCGAGCACCACCAGAAATCTCAGCGTTTTGCTCTACAGCTAGTGACAGATAAAAAGGTAGCTCAAACAAGTAAACAGAGGATCGAGGAGTCGATATAACCCCTTGTGAGACCAACCTACCCCCCCCCCTTACAACAATTTAAATTTACCTTTTATGCCTCTAGCGTCTACTGTGTCCAGCAAGTGCCACGACTTGAGAGGTTTCGAATTAAAAATCTACCGAAAAGTGCAGGTTTTCCAAAAATGAGTAAACAAATTAATCGGTTCTAAAATATACTACATGCCAGAACTATTCTGGCGAAGTGGACAGTGTGGGATAAAATAAATTTTCTTCCTGGTTCCCAAAAATTCCAATGCTATCTTTAGCTCCAACGGGCAGTCTAATCCAGGCCCGTGTTTGTGACTGACTGACTTGATAGAAACATAAATGACTAATGACTAACTGACTAGCATATGCAATAAAATGCCAGTCATATTTAGTCATTTACAGTACAATTGGTCAGAAAGACACGATACGTGTTCATAACCACTCATAATCCCACACGCGTGCCACATAATAGCTAAAATGGTTTTCAAATATTGATTTTGGTTTTGTTTTCACTGAAAATAGTTTACATATTTAAGTAGTCGGTAAGTTATACCTTTTTCTGAATATTTTTACCTTTATTTTCAATTTCTTGCTCATTTTTGATAACTTTTTAAACACTTTGAAGTTTGAATGAACATTCTTTAGAACAAATATACATCGTTAGAACCAAAGCAAGCTGATGAGTATACTTATATATCTTAAACCAAGAGCAGTCCAGTTTAATTTCTAGGCAATCACGTTAAGAAAAAGGGCAAAAAATATGAGACTAAATATGACTGATTACGAATTTTATTGAGTGACTTTGACTTTTTGACTTGGTTAAAAATCTAGTCACAAATACGGCCCTGTCGTACCCCCTAAACGACAACAAGGAGGTAAGGCCACCGAGCTACCCTCAGCAAGTTGTATTCTTTCAACAGGTTATTGGGCGTACACACAAGGTTGGAATTGATACGGATTTCATCCATTGCTAATGAGTAGTAGAATGTGGATGTGAACGGAAAAATAGCGTAGAAGATCAACGAAGCAGTCGGTCAGCTGCATTTTATGCTCTCTTATCGTATATTTACGTACAGTAATGAGGCCCTTACCTTCGGTACCTTCGTATCTTCGGTACAAAGGTAACCAACGGTACCGTCGTACCTCACCCATTTGGTGCAACGGCTATCTTTAGGCAGAGGTTGTCGTGTAAGCAATAATTATATCAGCATTACAGTTGATCGAAGACGGGGAGAAAAGGGTGTAGATTTAAATACGCATTTTGTGCCACTCTCATCTTTACGGGGTATGCATTTGCTGGTGTGTAAGTAGTAACGGCTGCATTACAGTATACACGAATACACGCATCATTCTCAACTGTTCTCTCTCTCGTGTGGTTGATCGTGAGTGACAAGCCATCCGACGTAAGGGCGCAATGCCCGCGTGTCAGCATCCTGCGTCATCCCAAAGTATCCAGCGTGAAAGTGAAGAGGGAACTCCTCTTCGAAATAATTCCACTTTACAGCCACGGACGAAACAAGCTTGGGAAACTTGTTTGGATTTGGGCCGCAATACTGTGACGTATGCTGCCACGGCTTTATGTGTTGATTTACCCTACCGCCCTCAAGGTACGGATAAAGGTTGTTGATCCACCCGCTCACAACAGGAGATGCTCCGCTTCCTTCTTTCGAATACTCCTTCACCATGCGTTGCCAAAACGCATGATTCACATTTCCCATATACGCAGACACGAATTCATCCAGCACAGGGAGCAGGTTCGGAAGCCATTTGTCAGCAAACTCGCACAATAGCACTCGATTCAACCTCCCGGCCCGTTCCCGAACCGCCATCCAGTCTCCAAGCGTTCCTTCCAACTGCACGTAAGGAATTCCGCACAATATACCAAGTTCAAAACTGAAATACCGAGCGGTGGCAGCCATAAGAGTGATTTCCGCGGCAGCTATCTCCGCCTTGGACGAGGTGCTGAACGGAGCCGACAGAAGCTGATGCAAATCGTTACCGATATTGGCGCGTATTTGATGGCTGAACGCGTGAAACACACCCGATTCCCACTCATGCACAGCGCTATTCCCCATCCGAAGCTCATCGTTGCGAACCTCCAGTTCCTTCTTCCCCTTGAAGGACACAAAGCGCGTGCGAAGCGCCTCCGCATTCTGGTCGATGTGCTTCGCGGCACCGTACGCAATGGCCAGCCACACGTGCTGCGGCGAAAGCACGAGCGGGTAGTGCGAAGCAAATGCGAAAAGGCAGATCTGCATGAGTGAGCGCGGGCCATACTTGATGAGTTTCTCCGTCGGGAAACTGTGCTGCTCCACCTTTGGAGATGCGCGTTCGCGAGCTCTTTGACGCCATTCGCTCCGTTTCCGTTTCGCATCGCTGTTGTGTAGGATGCTTGAACATACTTGTCTGGCGCATTGCGTTACCCGTTCTGCCGTCTGCGAGGCCGTTAGCACGTCTAAGCGCTCGCCTAAAGACGAAACCGTTTGCACGTTGAAGCGGACACCATTTTCGACAACTTGGTGGAGGGGGACGACATCGTGGGCAGGCGAGGGCTCGTTCGTACCGTCGGAGATGGTTGTTTGTTGCCGGATTCGTTGCGAGCGACGGAGCGATTTTGCAGTGGGGTCGTTGTTGTTTCCATCTCGTTTGCGTGGACGACGGTTCTTGTTGACTGAGATTTGCATGTTGATGGCGGTATGGGCTGCCAGGGGAAGGGCGAGAGCGTGACGGTAGAGAGATGTAGGCGCTTTTATAGGGCGGCGCGTTGCCAACTGGGAAAGAAGCCGGCCTCGTGAAACGAATACAGCTGAAAGCTTATTAGAAAAGACGTATAAATGTATACAGTACTTTTAAATCATGCGATACGTGTACGGCGACGTGGAATATGTGACCGCGTGGAATGGATGCCCGCGTGGATTACATGTCCACGTGGAAGGCGACCAAAAGCTCAGTCGCTTTCATCGACGATGCAGGTGCAGAAAGGAATGTCGATCAACGCGCGATTGCTCGTGCCAATATTCGTGGCGCGCATAATCGGCGGGCAAGTCGTCCACGTCAAACCGCGGCACGCGCGCGTTCCGCGTCGATATGTGCGCCGGCACCGGCAGCCGCAGCACCACAAAACAATGGTTCAATCGAGATGGTGGTTTACTGGAACGCGGCGTAGCACACGACGTCATCGTGGACAGGCGGACGAATGTGCTGGTCCTGGGTGGCTGTGCTGCTCTCCTCGTATTCAAATCATGGGTGGCCTTTTACTCGACTACCAAAGCGAACGGTTTCTGCCCCGAATCTCATCTCCACTTTCAGTTGTATCGCTCTCCGCTAACTTGGTCTACGTTCTCGAGCTTTGCTTTGGTTTTCGTTTTTGACCACGAAGCACCGCCCGCAACAGTTCACAGCCCCCAACGCCGCCACCGCGCCCTGGGCCGGTCCGCACTCCTCACAACCCTGCAGACGGAAGGGAACTCTTCGTTATAATCTCTAATGCAAACTTTTCTATCAAGCCAAGACGTCGATGTCGTCACGTACTAACCCAATACTTTTGCATCCACGAATTTTGAATTGATGTTAAAGATTCTTTGGCAAACTTTTTTGCTTTAACCTGACGGCTGCAATACCTTTTCTTCTCTAACAGTTTTAGTCCCACTTAGTTTTTATATCAGTGAAGTTTTTAATGGTTCGGCCAAAATCAGGTAGTGATCGTTACCGTGCACGTGTCTACACAATTAGAAGCACAATGAGAACATCGTGGTACAGAACCGCATGTCACAAAGCGACATATATGGGATGGGAACATGACGAGCAACTGTCATGTGCGCATGGCGACTTGTGTGGGGCGTTGTTCTGGCGAAGGAGAGCATACATTGCGATCAAGAGGCCCACAGAGAACAAAAGAAACGGACCGCTCGAATGCGGACTTTGCCACAAACTGGAACTTAATAAAGTTCTGTGAGAAGCACGACGCTTCTCTTGTTCTGGGTGTGCGTAGGTAGTAGAATAAAAGTATATATCAGGCCCGTATTTGTCACTGACTGAATAGATAGAAAAATAAATGATTAATGTTTGACTGACTAGCAGAAGCAATAGAATGCTAGTCACACATAGTCATTTACAGTAGAAATCGCCAAAAAGAACACGTGGCACCCTAACAACCATTAATACTCCTACACTTGTGTACTGTGATAGGTTGAATGGTTTTCAGATGATGTCTCAAGTTTTATCTTCACAAGAAATAGTATATATAGTTCATAATTTGTTAAGATGTCCTTTTGTTTGGTTAGTTTTGCCTTTGTTTTCAATTTTCGGGTCATGTTTTAAAACATTTCAAAAACTTTGAAGTTTGATATTAACATTCTTTAGAACGAATTTACAGTGTTGGAGCCTTAGCAAGTTCCCAAATATACTCATATATCTCAAAGAAAGGGCAGTGCAGTTTAAATTCTAAGCCAAAACGCTTAGAAAAAAAACGAAGGAAAATGTGACTGAATGTGAGTGACTATGAATATTCTTGAGTGACTTCGACTTTTTGGACTTGCTCAAAAATCTAGTCACAAATACGGCCCTGATGTAAGCGCAGCGCTATTTGTGGCGAGCACTTCTTGTCTATGTTGCTGATTTGCACCCACTCAACTGCACCTACATTAATCTGCATGTCAGGACCTACCACTGTGTTACCGTTCGGCTTTGGTACCGTATCGGTTTGATGTGACATTCCTACGGAGTGTCACATCAAACCGATGGCACCATCAGCCTGCAGAAAGGCTGATGGCTGATAGTGCCATCGGTTTGGTAAAAAGTCTTTCTGGACGACGCCAGGCAAACACGTCGTCTTGTGCACCTGGCGTCGTGGACATGAAGCACCTCTGTTGCCGTCCAGCACCGATAATCATGATCATGCTCCTGCTCTTACAGCACAGCGAGCGCGGGATGATGCGTTATCTGCAGCCGTGGGCACAATCGAAACTGAAAAAACCTGACGAAAACCGCATGACGAGCCAACTCTTATCCTCTCATTTGTATCCTGTTCCATCATTTTTGGAGTAGAAGAATGTAAGAGAAGAAGCCAGGCCTTCAGATTGAAGAGACCTTGAAATAAGTTGAAATATCTCTTTGATCAAGATTCAAAGGCGAGAGAGATAGGTCTCATTACACTAATTTTGTCGTTGGTTGAACAAGACTGGGTTTGACCGCGTACTAAGCGCTGACTCGACCATGTACACAGTGCCAGCGCGTGTAGAGGAAAACCCAAAAGAGGGATTATCCACAGAATTTCCGAGTTCTTCTCCCTCAAGGGCAAATCCAGCAGAAGAGCCCTCTGTCCGCATTCAAGCCGAGTAGCTTGCCGGGTGTAAGACCGGAAACATTGCCTGGATGTATCTACAGAGGTGAGAGACCAAGAAAAAATTGTAATCAATACGCAGTAAGGAAACACAGAAAAACGAGGAGAAAAGGACATAGGAACTAAATATACGGAGAATGCCTCAAGGAAAAGAACCCAGAAGCAGAGCTAAAGCAGATGCCCACCGGCGGGAACAAGGCCGAAAGCGGAGCGACAACGGCGACCAATGCCAAAATAAACCCAATACAGGGGCGGAAACCGAACCTGAACAAGGTGATTACGTCCAAAGAGAGGCCAATTCACGGCCGAGACGCTTGACTCTAGCCGGAATTGGATCAAAAACAAATGACCATTCAGTGGTGAGAGAGAGCTTTCTATGTGACCCTGAGGAGATAGTTGTACAGGAACCAAACGTGGCTACCGACCGTAAAGAAGTTTGTAAACCTACGAAGGAAGTACGAGCTAGCACCAAGCCTTTGGTTAAGCGAGGCGACCTCAGTTGACTTTACTTAGTGCCTGCGACCCGGAGGTCACGCTCACCTGAGTAAGTTCAACTAGACATTAAACTAACAACTTTTACTTAATGTAGTGCACACCTCACGGAGTCCATATCCGTGGCTTATCCACTGTCAGGTTGTCTAGAGAGGCGGTGCACTAGCTACAAACTACACAATATTCACGTGTCAATGACTATGCAATGGTTTTAAGACCGACTTCACATGACAAGGTTCACCAGAAACATCAACAACATTACCCAAGTAGTGGGCACAGTCTCCAAGAGTATAGCACCTTATCCCAGAGGGAGCGCCCATCCTTGGCAGGCTCAGAAGTACCCGTGAGGGGTGGTTTTGCTCCACAGTGTGGAGCTGGCTTTGTGTGCGTGAGGATATAGATATCGATATGTGTCTGGCTACCACTCTTGAAGGCTTGTGCTTTCCTGTATTAAAAGCTCTTCTGGCTCCGTCTCAGCCTTTCACGTTTTGTATATAAGCTAGCAACTGAAGTTCACGGCGATGCATTCTTGTAATCCAACGCCGAATCACACATATACATACCTATTCAAAACTTTGTCGTAATCATTCAAAACAACTATCGGGTTTGCGTACAGTAACCCGGGGTGAAATAAAAAACTATTTTGCAGCGCAGCTAAATAAGTCTTAAAACACGTGGAGGTAATTAAGGCCTAAAACAATCATAAAATCGCACTTTTGGGGATGTATTGTAAGCCTTAAAATACTGCGCTGTAACGTAACATAATCGTAAAGGATTGCATTACATTGGGCAGCTGTAGCGTACCATGTTTGTCGCAAAATTGTGGACGTCATTATTGAACGGAATGACGCGCGTGGTGACAAACCCAACGGAAGTGTCAGGGGGTACCAGCCAATTTAATAGCAATGTGCAGATGTGCACAATAAAATAAGCAAAGAATAGAAAAGCGGCTAAAGCCCACGCCAACTCTAGACGAGGACTTGAAATAATTCGACTAAAACCTGCGTCGAGCTTCAGACACAGATTCGAAACCAAACGGCTAAAGTCCACGCCAACTCCAGACGAGGACTCGAACAAACACGGCAAAAGCTTGTGCTTAACTTCAGACACAAGCTCGAAAAGACTTAACAAGAAATTGGGAGCCAATCCCCAACCGTAGGCAAAAAGGTTTGAAAAAAGAGAAAAAAGAGTGGGGGAAGGCCAGAACTACCAACTGGCCAAAGGGGTAGTAGTAGAGGAAGCCCATCACACTAAAAGAAAGAAGAAAGGAAAGATTGAAGGGTGTGAAGCAAACCCGATTCTGAGGGTGTCTGACAATGAAGCTCTTCATACATGAACGATGCGCCCGTGCACGTGGCACTTGACATTATGAGGTGCATCCCCTATGAGAGTCTTCAACCGTTGGTTAATTTAATTTTAATAAGCACCCGTAGAAGGGCGTGCGTGGGCCAAGGCCCCTGGCCGGGCGTGGACACGTGAAGGTGGATGGCTAGTGCACAAGTGTGGTATTTTGGGGAATATTTAAGTTTGTCCTTATTTTCTGCACCCTGACAGTGAGGTTGCGTACGTGTACCAACCTACGGGTGTGCCTTATTGTAATCAGTTAACCGGCCCTGCACCTGGGGTGCTTAGAGATGCAGGGGCGGCTGAACACCACCTGATTATAAAGTAACCAAGCTTCTCCTTCGAGAAATGCCACTCGGATCAAGGAGCACTTGAGACTCATCTTGAGTGTAGGATCTAGGCGCTACTGCCCTTGCCGGTGTACTACTCCGCCCGCAGGGTCATCGCAAGAGATATAAGTACGTGTACTTTCCTTGGGACGCCTAAGGAATCTGTATATACCGTGTGGTATTGACGTCTACTATTTCGATTTATTCCTGATTGCAGGACAGATCTATGCCCCAGTATTGGGTTGTTTCTTGCTCTTTTTCCGCGACGTGGGGCCTGTTGCCGGCTTGTGCACGGCACGCGTCTCCTCTTCGGAAGTATCTCTTTTCCTTTTCTTTCTTGGGCTACGCCTCCCTTCTGAGTGTCTGGCTTACCCTTTTTCGGGTATGAATCGCTTCTACACCGTTCTCGGCTCGTGATTCTCCTGATATTAGACTTTCTGCATTCATCCCTCTTGGTTTTCCTCAGGACCCTACTAGTGTTACACCAAAGTCCCCGGTGTGACCAGAGGCTCGTTTACCAAGTTACCATCCTCCAGGAAGCAGGACTTTGGACATCTAGTGCGTGTTTCACCTGTCCTTGGTTTGCACCACAAAGGGATGTTTGACAAGCAGGTGTTGCTTTTTATGTGACGGTGTGATGCGTAGTGGGTGGTTGGAGAGAACCGAAGAAGGGTCAGCTCAAATACCACCCTGCTTGTTTAGATGATTGTTATTTGCTATTGCAACTTTGTTTGAGGGTAGTAAATCATAGAAACTATTAATGCACATTTCTAATTTCTACTTTATCAAAAGATTAATTCTAGACACTTCGCCGTCTTACTAATGCCTTACTACTTCCACCTCCAAAGCTTCGAGCCACATGTTTTTCTCCTAACATGTTGTTCGAGAACTTCTCAAATTTCTAGTATAGTGAGAAGATTTCTAAACAAGCTATTCATAAAATTCTAGACCGCCTCGTGTCCTAAATATAGTAACTTAAACGGTTCCGTCAGGAGATCTCGATACTCTACAGAGTCCATCCAGATCCTTCCGATTTGTTCAAGGGGAGAAGAGGGTGGTTTCAGAACTTTCTTGCATTTTCTAGAATATTCCAGAAAGTTCCTGAGTCCTAAAATACCCCTCAGGATTATTGTTGCTTACGGTGCGCCAGTGTCCGAACAACTTGTCATTTGACTCGTGACGGAGTGGTGCTGAGTGCGACAATCTGTCACACTCAGTCTCGGTCAGTTGATATCACTCGCATCAACGTAATCAATTCCATTTCGCAGTGAACTTTGCGCTGTAGTCATCGTATTCCCCGTCAGCGTTTGGTCTTCGCCATGGCTCCTGCTACCATCCTTGGCGAGATTTCGCTTGCTTCTGCCGTCGCTGGCGACGGTGCGCTCGCTACTGCCGTCCATGGCGAGGATGCAGTTGTTGCTTCCGCCCTTATCGACTCCGTCTTAGATGTCGCCTACGGTGCTCACGTGGATGGCATTAAAGGTGAGAACGTCGCGGAAGACACCGAATCGTTGGAGTTCGTGGCCGAATTTTAGGCAGCGCCTCCGTCGGTGCCGCGCTTTATCCTCTTACCGCCGCCGAGGACCCACGCTGTGTCCACGTTCCATCTTAAAAGAGCTTATTTGGCTGTGTGGAAAGATGCCTATAAGTGTGTTGAGTAATCATTGGCTAGGCATCGTTCCTTGGAAATCACTTATTCAGTTCTCGTGCGCTCGCTTTGCACTCTGCGCCGTTTCATAAGAGCTTTAAAGGCCCGTTTGTTGTACTCCTAGCTTCAGTCAAATCTACTTTCTTGCTTCCTTGTAAGCTCTTGATGCCTTTTGTCCCTCCAAACCTTTCTTGTCTTCACACATATGATCACACCGCATCCGTGATTGGTGGACTCACAGGTTGATAACTAGAATTAATGACAAAGGTATTCACATTCTGGATACGGGAACAGATAAGGCGGATGCTTGGTCTCTATCTGACAAGAACGATTGGCTTTCCACGAGAATATTGAGAGTCCCAACGCGGCAGATCTAAAGATGTTCCTTTGAAGTATAACTCTTTAGGAGGATAGCGGGTGATCTATCTCACATTGCTCATCCGCCGCCGACGAAGTCTTCAAGGAGGGCGACATGGTATTTGGGTTGCCAAATAGCGATATGCGAAGTCGCCTCTCGTTCTTCGACGCCCTTATTGCTCACATCAGTTATCTGCAGAGGCCCAAAGTAAGCATGGGCTTGCATTTTCGAATCCATACCGAGGAAGAACCACCCGCATTGCTGTTTTATCTCAAGCCGACGGGCAAGCAACTTGAAGCATCCAGCGTAGCAGCCTCGTCCGCGCCGGCAAACCACATTATCTGAATTCATATTAACTATCTTGGTTGCTGCAAGGACCAGTATTATTAGTGCAATGGTAGCAAAAGTGGAGATTCTTCTCAACGCGGGCAGGAGGCCTTTGAAGATAGTTGACGTGCGGCAAAGATCCTTTTGAATGAGCACAGCTGTGCACCAAATGTAGCTGAGATACAATCCCAGACCACAATAGCGCTCTTGTCTCATTAGGAACCAGAGAGCCCAAGCTGTGAAGACAGCCTTCACGAAAGAATACACTAGCAGCCAACGAAAAAGCATTTCGAACCCTACTGAGCATACGACATAAACGACTATTAGATTTCGATGCTGAGGGTAGTCGAGAGCGAGATTTCGGATTTCAAATACAAGCAAAATGGGAGCCAAGCTTCCGGAGCGAACTATTTCCGAAACCACTTGATTGAATAACAGGAGCAACGGGCCTACGATAAATGAGACAGACAAAGAAGCTTGCGAAGTGAGAAGCAAGAGTCGCATCGTGATCAACATCAGCACTGCTTTTGAGCCCAGGTCGCGCCCACTCTCACACAGCTGCATGAACATGATAATGTCGTAAACAGTTTCAGCGGCCATTGTTATGTGAAAGCTGAATACAGAGAGTTTGTTGTCCCAATTCCACACCGCAAGGAAGATGAGAAGGAAAGCGATGCGGATAAAACTGCGCAATACAGCTGCGGCGCTACTTAAGTCTATGCGGTACTCAGATTGATTGCTCTCCACGAAACGATAACCTTGTGCGTACGCCTCAAATGCGTCTATGGCGGCCACCGTCTTCCAATAGTCCCTATTAGTGGGACAATCACTCTCCGAACTTAGGCGCAACCTGTTCGCAGCACTGCTCGCAATGACGTAATTGCTTCTGAGAGCGTTATCTGCGGAGTTCTCAACGTAGCTCGGGAGCCCCTCAGGAAACGAACGGGTGCATGTTTTGTATGGACCTCCTTCTTCTCCTTGCGATGCAAAAAGTGGAGTACGATGCAGATCCATTTCCACCATGTTGAGTTTGAAAACGCCACCTGTACCGACCATGATCATCAGCCTGAGATACTCCTTGTCTCTGCTCCACCCCGTGCGCGACGTGCGAAAGTCATCGCTGCGCATCAGTTTCATGAGCGTATCCTTAATGGACGCGGCAGCATCGACAGCAAGCGGGTCGGCAACCGCGAGCGATTGATCAACGCCGTCGCGAACGGCACGTTCCACGAGCATCCACGTCCTGGTACGGTCGAAGCCGATGGTGATGGTCTCGCAAAGCGTGTACGGAACAAGCCCGTACTCATACCAAGGGCGCGGCTCCACAGCGGCAAAACCTTTGTGTCTATCGACCCACAATACAACGTGCCTCAACTTTGGCCGCTGGCTCACCACGCGACGATACAGCTTCTGTACGTCAGAAACGTCATTATACGAGTACGAAACAGCCAGAACGACCTCGGTCGACACCAAGCGAATGGCCGTTCGGTAGATTTTGTCAATCGCCGCAGCCTTCTTTGTACGCTCGTCGTCGTTGCCGGTGCTCAAATGCAAATCCTGGTAAAGGCGATCCGCCTCATCCACGTCCAGCACGCGCCTCGCCTCGAACGGGCTCTCGCGGGTGGCGGCACGACGTGGGACAGAGATTAGACGCAGACGACTGAGCCACACGAGGACGTCCTTGGGGTCGAGATGCCTGAAAATCAGCACCATTCGACGGAGGTTCTGCTTGGTGTTGGGCCCCGCGCGCAGACGGGCAATAAAGAGCTCGACGGAGGTGCGCGAGTTATGCGCGCGGCTGCGGGCATACTTTTTGACCTCGAGCGCTACGAGTTCGGCGATCGTGCGCAGAAGGTCGCTAGTCGTTAGGTCCATGGTTGCTTCGCAGGTCGGCGAATGGGTTGTGCGCATTTCGAATCTGAGCTATTTTATATCTCGAGCGGAATCTCTCGCAAGCATTGCTTACATTACATAATCGACCTATTTACAGTTCCAGTCGACAACTCATGGCCACGTGTGCAGTAGTACTTGCAAAGCTCCTACTGGGAAATGCGGGAATTCCTCAAATTCCAAGATTTTCGCGCTTTATGGACTTCCTTTCTATAAAAAGAACTCTCTATCCAAACGGAAATTAGGAGTGTTTAAGATATTAAATATTGAGTAACATAAAAACCCAAAGTATATACAAGAAGATACTTTAAAAAAATATGGCATTACGTATTTCTTTTACGATTTATACAAAGCCTTTTCTTAGTTACTGAAGACAGGAAAAAGTCTTGCCCCATTACGCAGCAAAAGTTGCACAATATTAGCTATAGCAAAAAAACAACTCGAATGAGTCAAACGGTTGTGACGGTATTTTTGATCCAGTACTTTGAACTTTTTGAAATAACGATTCAATGCTTCATGCCTTGCCCTCAATCTGCAATGCACATCTTCCAGATGTGAGGGAATGTGATTAGCTCTCAGACATCTTGAATCAGGGTAGCCATTGTCCGTAACGACTTTTTCTTCATGTTGAAGTCTGACTTTTAAATCTCGTCTAAATATTTTAACATCCGGGAAGGATCGACACGGAAAGCCACCATTCACCCAAACAATAAATCCATTATCTACTCTTAACTCTATTTAATATCGGAGACCTGCACCCTTAAATTTATGAGAATACCATGTTCTTAAAAAAGGGTACGGTTCGTTGATAAAACAGTCTGTACAATCTACTGAAATAAAACAAGACTGAAACTGTTTTGAAAGAAGCCTTTTCTGTAGTCGTATCTGATGTGTTATGGTCAGTATAATTCAAATAAGATCTTGTTTACCTGAAATGATTAACTTACAATTTTAAGTCCTGATAGTAACCTGACAAACTTCCAAGACCATTTTCTAAAGGTTTTTTCGTCAACACCGGTAATACCTGTGTTCACAGCTTCTGGATTGTACTGCTTTAGAAACAGAAAAGCCCAAAGTAGGTGTTTGGGCAATGCTGCTTGTGGCACAAGCGGTCGTAGCTTGTTCCAAAGAACAGAACAAACATGATAGTTCGTGCCAAACAAACAAAGAAAACGTCGACTCGCGTTCACACTTCTTCGTCGCTTTGCAATGCTTGGGAGAGAAACGAAAACGTTGCGAAACGTTGAGGGAGTAGCTGGCTGACCTCTGATGATTGATGATTTCTGACAACGCTTCTGAAGTTGACATTGCATATCTGGCCTTTAAGTATGGATAGTCAATGTGTGTTCATGACATTTATACAAGAAATATTGTCATTCCTCCCTCTTGCATACCTATCGAGACCCAAAAGGTGATGGGCATTACAAGAGAATTACTGTCGCAGGAGCATTGTTGGCGGCCTGTGTCAATAGAACATTTTATATTTGGACAAGAGGATAATCGTTTACATAGAATGAAATATCGATTAAAAGCACTCCATACTCTGTTTCTAGTGACCCACGTTTCTCTCGAACTTACGCAACTGACTCACGTACTTAACTGTAGATTGTAAACGTTTGAATATATTACAAGAAAGTATATGATATGTTATATGTAAAACGCATGTTGTGTCTTCTGAGCTTTCCATGTATGTTTTAAGTTTCGCGGTCTCACAGGGAGCAAACGGTCTAAGTGCTCTCCTCTTTCGAAATAAAACCTTACGATAGAATTCTGTAAGTAGTTTTCTAAGACTCAGAATCTACAAAACGAATATTTTGCAGTATTTTAGCAAACCTTTCAACATTGCATTAAGTGAAACCTGTGCCCACCTTATAACCCTAATATGAAACAAAATCTCTACCCCTCCAAAAGCCCCTAAAAGCAGGGTTCTTTTTCAAATCTGTACCCACCCAAAACCCCCTAAAATCGCACCCCGCTAAAAAACACCTAAAATCTGGGCACCTTGATGCCTTCCAGAGGCAACATTTGCTGACACGTGTATTTGGAGTTTTAGGTAAAAATCTATGCGAAGTGTGAACGCCCTTTTTGGGGGAAACAGCGCGGGTGGTAACAAACCCAAGGAGAGCGACTCAGTAAATTGCTCGAGAGTACCAGCCCAAAGCGGGCGACAGGTCAACGTAGCTCAGATGCCTGCAGGAGCAGACAAGATAACCCCAAGATAGATAGAAACTCTCCGCACACAGGAAGGCAGGAGAGGAATCAAACGAGGATATGGCTCGGCGTCTGATGCCGAAAGCCAACACAACAACCGAATGCAAAACCAACAAACCAAGACACACAAGGTTGTCGGCCGAATAACAGAACGAACCGAACTAGTTCGAATGAAAAGGGTGCCGACTGGATAGACGACACTTCCTATGTCCTTAGCGAGAACAAGGACGAAAACACAAGAGTGGCGGTCGCAGTGTGCGAACGAGCCCAAAAGAAGGGCAGCACAAGGTGACTGTGTAAAAAAAGGGCGGGAGACCGGGCCGCCGAAAATACGGAAATGCAAAAAGGAAGGTTGATGGCAGGGAGGCGTAGACCGCGCTGAGGGAAGATGGGATTGCCAAAGGGGAGGGATGAGAGATGACGACGAAGAAAGGGGGAAACGGTTTGCCAAGGTTGGGGGTGGTCGTCGAGGGAGAGTGGTCTACCCGAGCCGAGTTAGTGGTGAGGTCTCGAGCTCGGGGGTTTATATAGAAAGCTGAACTTGAGATATAGTCTGACGTGGCGTGTTCTCTCTATTCTACACCTAGAAAGAATGGAGTTATTTCCGTGACGTTTCTCTAAAGTGAGTACATGATCGGTCTTCCATGTCGGGGTGTTGTCCGATTCCATTACACGCTATGATGTATGTACCTGTGACGGCGTTATGTTATTCGAATATTGGTCAATGTCCCTTTGGCGCCCCAGTTACCCAGGTATGCCCTATCAAAATCTTGTGCCGACTGTCGCGAACCAGGATAAATGTCTTTCCACCCGATGCTCTGCCACTAGTTTTCCGTTCCTCGCGACCCCGATCTTAGTTACTTTTCTCCGTTGAACATGTCGGCCAAGCAAGTTCTGACTATGGTTACTGATGATGATACGGACCATTCTGGTGTTCCTCATATGCCTTCAACAGTGATAGAGCGCGAAGCTGAAGAGGTTGATAGTGATGCCGTTGCAAAGGAGGAGGCGGAAGCGGACTCTGGTACTGATATCGAGGAGAGAATTGAGGCCGAAATTGCAGACTTCGAGCTCGTCTTGTATCGCTTGTTGTCCGGCGAAGCGAGGGAGGCTGCCAACCTTTACGAAGGTATCCGGGCTTTGCCGGCTTTGTTTGTGCGAGGTTTGGGCTTTGGTCTTACGCTCTCTGCCTTAGCGCGGCGCTCATCGCGCCGCGCTGCCGTTGTCGATAGGGTGCGCTTAGCGGCGCGCGACACGGTCAGTGTCGCCAACGCCCCTGTCGCCAAGAAACAGTAAACAGGGGAGGGGGCATCGAGCCAGTCAGTTGCGACTTGATTCAACCTGTGCTGAATGTTGAGGCTGCCGCGTGGCTTTGCTTCTTGCGCGATGCTTCTGCCTTTCCAATAAACTCCCCTGCTTGCGGCGATATGCTGCGCCACCTCTCTTCTTCTTCTGTGCGGCGCGCTACGCGCGGCGTCTTTCACCACCGCCGCGCGACAGCACGTGGCGCTCTTCATTCCGCACCGCGCAGCGCTGCGCGGCGCTCTCCAGCCTGCGCCGCGCAGCTCTGCGCTGCGCTTCCCAACGCCCCGCGAGAGCACGCGGCGCATTTCCTTCTAAGTCGCGCGACAGCGCGTGGCGTACCTCGGTCTGCGCCGCGCAGCGGTGCGCGGCGCCCGGCGGCTGTGGCGCGCGATGATGCGCGACGCCTTCCTGAAGCGCCGCGCAACGCTGCGCGGCTCTCGGTGTGTTGGATGAGGGCGCAGCTTCTTGCCGTCGCCCTCGTTTCTTCTTCCGCTGAGCTGGAAAAATTCTTGGGGTGGGTGTCCCAGAGAATTCCTTGAACACCCCCCCGCAAACGCCACCACACACTCCGCCACTGAGCGGTCGCTACGCCTGGGCGACCAAGAGTCCCGCTTATGAACGAGGTGGCAAAGGCCCGTCCCTTGAAACCTCCTCGGTAGTATACCTGAAAGGATAGGAAGGTTCAGTGTACTCAGGATCCGGTTCGAACTCAACAGAGAACTCTTCATGGCGTTCAATCCGGCGGATATACTCATCGATTTGTTCCTCATGCGTTGCTGCGGGTGGTAAATGTCCGTATTCTCCAATAACATAGTGATAGATAAAGAAGATTGTCCTATCCGCACCAAGGCGGTTCATTTGTGGGTGTAGCCTCCTAGCCAGCCTGCCCAACATGACGTGCGCATACTGCGTGAAGTACTGGCCGTAAATTAAGTGAATGCTTAAGCACAGATGAAAGCAATTTCACACAATGCGATGCTTCTCCCAATTTTCACAATCCAGTGGAGAAAGCCAATTCTCAAGTGTACGCCCACCAACCTCTACTTCTAAGTAGTTCACATCCTGATTGTAGACTTCGTAGTCAACGATTATTGGCATTGCAAGAAGACCCGGCGTTATCGGAGTAGTTTCGTTAACCTGAAGAGGAGGGGGCATGTCGCCACGATCTTGATCGTATCCCAAATCTATCTCAAAGGCGTCACCTCTCTCAATACGCTGTAGGAAGTTAGACACTTCTACGGCGTAGGTTCGTTGGGATTGAAGGTGTCCATAGCGGGCCACCGCGAAATGATAGTAATAGAAGACGAAACTTTGTCCCACGAGCGGGAGGATGAGAGGGTTAGCCATTCCTGTTAGCGCAACGAGCCTGGCAAGCAGATCTTCTGTTAAGTAGGGGCCGTAAAGCTTGAAAGCGCCCAAGTAGATATGCAAGAGGTTCCACGCGATTCTCTGTCGACCATTATCACTCGTGTTGATAGGGGCGAGCCAATCTGACAGTCTCCATCCCGCCACAATGATTCTGAGATAATCGGCAGGGGGTCTGATTGGATTTGGCCCTCCTAGTACGACAACGGGGCAGGCGGCTTCGGGCTGATCATACCGACCTGGTCGGTCAACTAAGTGCCTTGGCCTAGAGTGGTAGGGTCTCAAGCGCCTCGCGTGTATACCTCTTCTTGACATACGTCGGTGGGGAGAAACCAACATGTACCGGGGGTGACTTGCTCGTACGATGTGACATGGTCCATAGAACTTCGACTTGAACGCTGGCCATTTCACTGAGGGGTTCAGAGCCTCTCCATGCATTACTAACACTTGATCTCCAACAGAAAATCGATGTCCACGGCGTTCATCATCTTCTCGATGAGGTTGCTGTAACACTCTTGTGGCTCTCCCAATCGTGGAGGTTTGAAGCTCTACTTCACGATGTTCAAGAGACGGTGTGGCTATCAGACGAGACGGGTCCGACGGGTGCATTCTGGGGCGTACTCCAAACATCAGCTGGAACGGGGAGTACCCTTCGGCCAACTGTCGCGTACGATAGCCACAAAGTACTTCTGGAAGCGCCTCGTCCCAGTCAACATTTTGATCATGGATAGTTTTCGCAATGGCTCGTTTGATAGTGCCTACCATCCTCTCTGCACGTTCATTCGACATGGGCGCATAAGCAAGCACCGGCTTCAGTGATATATCATGACGCATTAGGTAAGCTTGCACACTTGAAGCAAGGAAAGAGGTGGCATTATCGGAAATGATGGTGTGGGGGTAGCCAAAGAGTGCAACAATCTCTCTTCTGATAAAGTTTACAACGTCGACCGCAGTAGATGTCCTAGTCGCCACCGCAATCGGCCACCCTGTGAGGTGCTCGACCCTGATGAGCAAGAATCTATTTCCAGTCCTTGTCACCCTCAGGGGTTCTGCGAAATCAATTGAAAACGTATGAAAGATATCGGTCAGCGAGGCTCGCTGGCCGGCTCGATAAGTAAGAAAAGGGCTCATGAATTGACATCCAGAACAACTCTTGACGTAGTCCGTGATATCAGTGTGAACATTTGCCCACCAGAACCGCTCGGTAATGTGTCTTCTGGTTGCTCTGACATCCCAGTGCCCCACGTCGTCATGGAAGGTTTTCAAGAGTTGGAGCCTGTCCTTGATGGCGGGGACCAGTCGTAGCCCGGACCCCATTCTACGATATAATTGCCCATTCCACACCATAAACTTCTTAGCGTTCCTTTTGATCGCCCCTCTGAGTCTCACGTTCGGCTCGTCAATCGGAATTGAACTCAGATATCGACCAATGTTCGCATAATAAGGTTCGAGGTCTGAGAAGGCGTCACTTGCAGGAGGGGAGACCGTAGTCGCCACCTCGGGATCATCCTGCCCGTTCTTCGTGGAGTAGCGAGAAAGGTAATCAGCAGCACAATTCTTATCTCCTGAACGGTAGGCGATCTCAAACTCGTATTCAGCTATGAAGTCAAGCCAACGGGCTAATCGTCCATGTATATCCTTCTTCTGAAATGCATACTTCAACGCCTGATGGTCGGTGATCAACTGAAACGGCTCTGAGCCAAGCAGATATAATCGGAATTTCTTCAATGCAAATATGACGGCTAGTGCCTCTTGCTCGCAGACCGCGTAGTTCCTTTCGGCTGCAGTCATAGTCCGGCTGGCATATTGAATTGGATGAAACATGCCATCTGCTTTCTTCTGAGCGAGAACTGCGCCTAAAGCAACTGAGGAAGCATCAGTTTCGACTCGGAACGGACTGTTGAAATCTGGAAAGGCCAACACTGGCGGGCTGGTTAGCTTCTCCTTCAAATCATTGAAAGCTTTTAGCATCTCATCATTGAATTCAAGTTTCCGATTCCCGGACGTGGCTGCATGGAGAACTGCTGAAGTTTTTGCAAAGTGCGTGATAAACCTACGGTAGTAGCCAGCAAGACCGAGGAAGCTCCTTAGTACAGTGGTTGTCGTAGGAATTGGAGCCGCCTTGATGGCTTCGATTTTCTTCATGTCCACTGCAACTCCGTCGTGATCGACAACATGTCCGAGGAGTTCGATCTTGGGCTGGGCAAAGTCACACTTAGAAATCTTCAACTTCAATCCATGGGAAGCAATGGTCCTCAGTACCATCTTAACATGCTCAATGTGATCATCCAAAGTCTTTGAGTAGATGACTACATCGTCCAGATAGACTCTCACAAAGGGATACTTGTTAAGAATAGAGTCCATCATTCGCTGAAATGTGGAGGGAGCATTCATCAACCCGAACAGCATGACCTCGAACTGGTAGGTACCTTGCCGGCAAACAAAGGTGGTCATCTCTTTGCATCGAGGCGACATTCTGATCTGCCAATAACCGGAGAACAGGTCGAGCGTAGTGAAAAACGAACACCCGCCCAAGTCATCAAAGATTTGCTCAATATGGGGTAGAGGCCATCTGTCTGCTTTCATAACTCGATTTAGAGCTCGGTAATCAACGCAGAATCTTGGCTTGCCATCTTTCTTGGTCGCGATGACGATAGGGAATGACCAGGGCGAAGTGCACGGTGTGATGATCCCGGCATCAAGCATCTTGTCTAGCTCTTTCTTGACAACGTCGTCATATCGTGGCGGGAGCCTACGAACCCTCGAGTGCATCGGCGTTTCGGTCGTCAGTGAGAATTCGTGCATGATGGTA